>VZTL01013421.1:16484-35244 GCA_013400535.1 Scopus umbretta
GGGCGCCGCGCTCAACTTCCCCGGCCCTACACCTTTCGCGGGGCGCGGGCAGGCGGTGACGAGGCCTCTCCCGGGCCCCAGCGAGGTTGCGGGAAGCACGGACGTTTCCCCTCAGAAGTTCGCCTTCCTGCGGGCCCCAAGGCCACTTCTCCTACCCGCCTTGCTTCCTCAGTATGTGTTGTGTCAGTCGCGACAGTCAACGCTCCCGAGCGCCGCTTCTGCCCTCAGATACGCTGCTGTGAAACGCTAGCCGGCTTGAGGAAGGTTGGAAGGGGCTCGGGCTCCTCTCTGGAGAGGCTGTGTCCAACAGCCCCGCGGCCGGGCCTGGCGGAGAGGCTGGCTGGGGCGGCAGGTGTCCAAGCGCGAGCCGCTTCGCAAGGCAGCCCCGCCGCTGTCCTGCGGGACAGAAATCTGCTAGCGACAACAAATTCAACGCCGGAAAACTGTCATGAGGATGGAGCGGCTGAAGCAGGCTTTCCCATGTTATGTGGTAGAAATAACTTCGTTGACCTTGTTTTTTCCCTGCAGCTTCTATGCCAGCCTCAGACAAGGAGATTTGGGTGTGAGGTGCTAAACCCCTCTCCTTCCTTGGATTTAGAGGAGGGAGCTGGGGAGAGAGGGAAACAGCTCCTGGTTTCAGCAGAGATTCAAACTTCTCTTCTGTGTCTCTTTGGCTGTATGCTGGTATCCCAAGTGCATCACCAGTGCATCATGAGCGCTCCCGTTTTATTGCTTTCAGAGGTTATATGGAAGCAGAGAAGTTCCAGGCTCCTGCTGTGTCGCTTTTGTACTTCACCAATGTCGCAGTAACCATGCACATAACTGAATTGTCCGACATCAAGGTTTCCAACATCGTATTTTCTAAGTGCGTTCCCTACCAGTTTGCAAATGAAGCTGGAACAGCAGCTTGGCTGTATTGTGTAAAAGCAGAGTTTTTCTTCAGTGCTTGGTAAAGTGTGTGTGTTTTGGCTCCCTCAGCGCTACTTCGGGGCAGGGCGTGAAAATACCTATTGCCATGGAGAGAAATCAGTTGCACTTCAGATCTGGAAACGTGACGTGAGAAGCAGTGGCAGAGAGGTGACTTTTCAGCTGGCCGTGGCCTTTGCAAAACTGCGCTCACCACAGCCTCCCTGGGGAATGGCTGTAGCAGCGCGGCGACCGCTGATGCGGCTGACGATACCCGAGCTGAGTGCTGGCTTTCTCTCTCTGGGTTTTGTGTAGCTGCATGTTGCAGGATTTAAACTTTGGTAATTGAAATAAAAGTTGCTTCGATTTTCTGAGCAATGACTTGTCGCATACTGATCTAAGTAGGTGTATACTTAGAGCCAACTAATATTTTCTGATGCTATTCTGAGCTACCTTTTTTGCTCTTACAGGGTATGGGGTTTTCTTCTGTGTTATGTTTAATCAAGGGGACTGATACAAGGTGTCAGTGGCAACAAATGGCTATTACACACTACTTCCAGTCTTCTTGACGGTTCTTAGCTTACATGGCTCTTGCAAAACACCAACTACTTAAAAGCTGTGGAAGAAGAAAGATTGAAAACTGTAATGCTAAACCATACAGGCAAAAAAAAAAAAAAAAACCCAAACCCTGAAAGTTTTAAATTAATATGGGCCTGGGTTTAATACCTTGTAGAGGATTGTTTTAAAAGATCCTGGAGAGTCAGTTCTGCAGTTGCTGTGGGACAATTCTCTAAACTAATGGAGAGAGAAGTTAGATGATCTACCAAATGGTACTGTAGTAGAAGGGTGGTATCCAAATTTGGCTGTACTGTGTGTGGGAAAGACTGAGAAGGTCAAGCGTTATAGTGGGATTTGTGTTCTCTGACAAAATGAAATTGGCTTTCGATAAAGTTAAGGCTTTGGAGGATTTTTTTGTGTGTGTGTGGTTCTTAAGTGGAAATATTCCCGATTTTTGGGGTTTGTATTTTGTTTTAACAAATTATCTTGTGTTGATGAATGGACAGGAACTAAATGTTTGCTCTCTAATTACTTTAAATGTCAGCTGGTTTTGATAGTGTTGCTGATGAGGCTGTGGTCAGCTGGCAGTGAAACCTGACTCCCTCTCCCAAGGTTGAAAACTCAGCCAGCACTGCTGGGCATTTTGCTTCTCTGTTCCTGGTGTTCTCTGTGTGCCTGTTGGCCAGGCTTTCCTCTCAACACCAGAAAAGGTCACTGTAAGAAACAACAGGTTTTGTCCTGCATTGTCAGACTGGTTCTGGACCGGTTGTTTATAGGGGGAGGAGGCAGAGTAAACGAAAGGGATACCTGTAATACCCTTCAAGTGGTGGTGTAAAAGAAGACATAAGCATTTTTATTTTAGCATCTTCTTCTAATAAATATGCTTGATCATAACCAGTACTTTTATATTTGTATTTCACAGAGGCTTGCTCCAGTTGCCTTGCTTGTCTGGTGGCTATTGCCGCTGTTTTGAAGTTTAGGGAAATACAATTTCAGTTTTGGAAAGACTGAGGGGTCATTCATACGAACTATAGCGTTATAGGAGATAATAGGAGACATCTCTCTCCGGCGCAGGGAATGCCTACTGACTCAAGGGGAAGAGTTTTGTCATTGAGATTTTCTGCAGCAGGACGGATCCACAATTAGTTCTTGATGTACCATTTGTTTTCCTGCTCAACAGTGGTGTTGGTTGCTCGGAGGCTGTGCTCTCTTTTTTTATCTACGTGTGCACTGTACTGAGTTTTGATCTTCACGTGGTCAATAATGTTCTGGGTTTGGTTTTTTTTTTGGTTGTTTGTCCCTGCCTGGCCGTGTGTCCAAGCTTGATGAAAGCCAGCACAAATCACCAAGGTCCCAGATGCATCTTAAAGTAGCAGAGATTATTTGTTGCGTGTGGGTGATTGCATTTTTATAATGTCATTGATGGCATTGTCTTCCTGCAGCTGCAAGAGTTGGAATCAAAGGTGTTTTAGTTAATACCTATTAATCATGGAGAGGCTGGAGGCAAGGCAGTTGAGCTTTCAAAGCCCAGGTGTTCCCTCAGCTTCTTCCCTTTGGGCAGAATTAAGTGACATGGTAGAGGGTGATTTGGGGATCTTTGCAGTTGGAAAGGGTTGAGTGTTTTTGTCGGGTTTTTTTTTTTTTTTTTTTCTTTTTAGCTTCTTTCTATTTGTGGCATTGTTCCAAGCAGGTAATGTTTGTTCATGCACTCAGAATGCGTAATGGAGACACTATAGAAAGCTTAAAAAAAAAAACCCAAACGTGGCAAAAGTATTGCATGCTGTTATTTTGGTACTGTAGCCCAGCAGACCACTGAATGGCTCGAGACAGTATCTCATTCTTCATTTGTATGTTCCCAGCAGAAAGAGCTCACATCAAAGAAAAGAGATGAGTTTGAAGATATCTTGGAGGAAAGACGATTGTCGAGTGACTTGAGATACGCGATGAAATGTTACACTCCTGTGATCTACAAGGGACTTTCACCTTGCAAGCCAAACGCTATTAAAAGTGCTGTTCTCCAGTCTGAGCAAGTTCAATATGTTATCAAGCAGGTGAGGCTGGACACTGAGCTGTAAGACGAGGTAGACTGAACGCAGCCAAACTTTGTGTAGCAGCAGGGGAAAAAATAATATTGCTGACCTTGTCAAACATGATAGCTGTGGCTTGAAAGATGGTCCAACAAATCAGTAACTTGAGAGCTGTACTCTTTTGGCAGGAAAAACAAATAATGATTTACCACAGAGCTGCCACTAAAGCTATTAGGTAGCTCCTTCATTAAATAGTTTGTGAAATGGTGTTTTGGTTTTGCATATACAACACTTAACCATCTAACTTATCCCATCTGCTTGATTTCCACCCCCCCCGCCCCTCCTCCACTGTCCTTGCCACAGAGCAGCATTGTGAAAGACATAAGCACTCTCCTTCTTAGTAGGAGCTTTTGCACTTCGTGGATGTCTTGTAGGAATTTCATAGGCTAGCGGCATATTTATGAATCAGTCATAAATGCTACATTCCCTAAAATGAGACTTATATTTTGCAGAGAATCCTTTGAATTAGAAACACTGTCTAAGATGTAACCATATTTCTGTTTTAAGATGAAGGGCAGCTACTACTTTGTAATGAATGAAATATTTTGTATTCAAACTGGCTTGTATTTTACATTGTGTTGAAATGGCTGAAATAAGAGTGTGTGTTAGTTAGCAGAGTAACCATTTTCAGTGTTCATGAAAAACAATTCCAGGCCACCAGAAGTATAGGAGATGTTTTGGTTGTTTTGGTTAGTCCTGACTGAGTGGCTACCATAAAATTTTTCTACTTATTTTTTTTAATGGTCAATGCTACTTATGATATATCAAAACTTCTTATGATGTGACAAACTAAATCATGTCCTACAAAGTAGTCCTGTTGCCATCATGAATTGCTAAGTAGTATGAAATAAAAAAAAATTGAATCTTTCAACTTTAGAATCACTAAAACATTTACTGAAAGAAGGTATTTTACAGAGGATTTGACAGAAAGACGTTTGTGTGATGTTTCCTTTTGAAGTGCTGCTTTCTTGATGGAAAATGATATTGGTGGATATTTTCCTGGCTAGCGTCAAGCGGTTGAAGGGATTTAGGAGCCCTGCCATTGCAACCTAGTTATCAGCTTTGCACTAGAGATTATGGAAGGTATCTAACCGGGACTATCTTGGGCAACATGCCCAACAGTCTATGATTAGTGTGCCTCCTGTCTCGGCCGAGTTTACACAGCTCTACACAGGCATACTAGAATTTGTTCTTGTGACAAATTGCTGAGGTTACTAATATTCAGTATGTGAAATTAAGTGCATTTGATTATTCTAGGTTGCTATGTATGACTGATGTGGTTGTTTGATTCCTGATTTTTGGGGACTAGGTGCCTAGCTCTATAGTGGATGTGCACTTAATTCACACAGATCAACTGTGTGAATGAGATTTACTGGTGAATGAGAACACTTCCCCTAGTGAATAACAAGAATAATTTTTTGGCTTCCTAAGAGAGATTGATGTTTCTCAGGCTCAAGTGGAAGCAGTTTTGGGGTCTTTAAGTGGTTAAAATAATCAGTTATAGCTACGTGTGGAAGTACGCAGGATGAAGGATAATGTATATATTAGGACACAATTGAACCAGTAGATATGATAGTAAGGTGGTATAAAGAGGTAGCTTGGAGGAGATGGATTTTCTCATATGTCACAAAACAGAAATAATTAGGGTAAGCAGTGCTAGCCTCTAAACAGAGATGTGCTTTTTTGGAGGCTTTTTCTTCTGCCATTCCTCCTCTTTCCTCCTCTGTGTTCGCTAAAAGACATGTTCCTCATTCCATAGCAGTAACAGACTAACTTTTCAATTAAATATTTCTATATTCAAAGTATCACATAGGAGGGATGACCATTATTTAAGTCTGTTCTAAGAAACTGCAAAATGGAATGTGCATAACAACAGAAAAAAGATCATTGATATGCAAAGTTGGTAGAGACAGTGCTTTGTATGCATTTCGGCTAGCCATTGCCAAAGTAATACATTACAAAGAAATTCAAGAATGATAGGGCTGAAGTTCCTCAGCCAAGTCTTAAAATCTAACCCAAATGCACTTCAGAGATTTATGTTGTGAATATCTCTGCAAACATAGGTTTCGTTTTACTATAAAATTGTACACAGCCTTCTTCAGACCAATAACATAGGAAATGTTCTTTAAATTTAAATCTCCTCTGAAGATGCTACAGGTTAAAACATTCAGATGGTGTGTTTGGGGGGGGGCGGGAATTGTTGCACACCCTCCCCCCCCACCATTGACATCTAAGATCGTTCTTGATTTTGAACAGCTTTAACTTGTTTTTTTCTTGTTGGCTGACACAGAACAGATTCTGTGTGGTTAGATGCATGCCTATCACATAAAATAAAATCTTGCTGACTATTGCAGTAGTCAGCCGTAGTAGTTCTGCCATAATTGTGGCACATAGTATGGTGTGCATGGGCCAGGGGAAGGGAACAACATCTGACTGCCATTTTGTTTGTTTTGTTTCTCTTCAGTTAGCAAAAGAGACGGGAGAATCATCTGATATTATTCAAGAAGAAGCCACGGAAATCCTGGATGAGATGGGCCACAGTATGCAATTAGGAGCTGTCAGATTTTTTGCCTTTACTCTGAGCAAAATATTTAAACGGCTTTTCCAGAGAGTTTGTGTGAATGAAGAAGGAATGCAGAGAGTAAGTACTGGTGGGGGAAAAAAAAGTTGTAATATTTTCATATCAGTCACTTGGACAAAGACTCTAATCTTTGCTCAAAGTAACAAATATGAAAAATACCCTTTTAAAAAAAAAGACTGCATTTGTGTTTATTACTGCATTTTTTAATAAGTGTGTGTGGGAAAGACAGATGATATATAAGTACTTTAGAGGCAAACTGTCAGCAGGACTTTTTGTACATTTTCCAAACGCTTCCTACGGTAAGGAATACTTGCAGTCATGTGTCAGTCATTCTGTTCGATCAGCCACTGAGAGAGTTTTTCTATCTCGTATTAGAAATATAATAACGCATTTAGCTGAATTGGGGGTGAAAACGTAATGTTATGTGGCTGAGTAGGTTGGCAGTTCTGCAAAACCTTCATACAGCTAAGAGTGCTGCAACACTGTGCACATCTGGGGCAGGAGATTCTTTGTTTGCCCCGGCTCCCTGGGGAGCTGTTGTCCCCCTGTTTCATTGCAGGATGCCTCTGTTCTGGAGGGTGCAGTGTGGTCCCTGGAAGACAGCGATGTCAGCCCTTGCAGCCCTTATCTGGTTTCCCCTCCCCATCAAAAGGGATTTGAATTATACTATCACGTAATGAGGTGACCCTGGCTTTTGAGTCCTGTGATGCTTGCAAACCACAAGTTGCTGGTCTGGAAACTACTGCTCCAAATTTCCTATGTTTCCATGCTGAAAATGGTATAGAGTATGTGGACAGAGAAACCAGCCTCAAACAAATCGGCTTCTGTTTGCCTTAAGCCCTATGAAGGTCTATATTTGCAAATGTCAACAGTCAGTCTGTAAGTATTAGAACAATACTGTTTGTGCTTTTTTTTTTTTTTTTTTCAGTTGCAACAAGCCATTCAGGAGCATCCAGTTGTACTGCTGCCCAGTCACCGAAGCTATGTAGACTTTTTGATGCTGTCTTACTTGCTATATACATATGACTTGGCTTTGCCTGTCATTGCTGCAGGAATAGGCAAGTATGTTCTTTTAACAATGTTTTCAGGATTCAGAGAATTGATAGCAAGGGGTCTTGTAGCTACTGCTATAAGTAGTTGTGTTTAACCTCTGTTCCAAATATGTCTTGTTAAAATCTCCTTGGGTGAGATGCTTACAGCGTCTGAAAGCTTTTCATCAGTGCTGAGTCCAACCAAAGGTGAATTGTTTCCTGGCAAGTTTGCCCAGAAGTACCCCATCTGTAGACTTAGGTGTTATAAAGACGACTTGTATATTGCTTTTTTTTTGCCTGGGGACAGGTGAAAAGAAGTGCTGTGTATGCAGAACCTTTTGTGATACTTTATACAGTTTTAAGCGCAGTCATAATAGCCAGATATGAAGTGCCAGCCACCTCATGCTTGTTGCTGATGCAACTGATTCCCTTGAAGCATTGGCAGAACTCTGTTATGTGAAGTGCTGAGAGCAGAGCTGGCTGAGAAATGAAATTCCACATCAGGGTCACGATTTTGGACATAATTCATTCTAAAGCAGATGAAGCCAGTATATTTGCAGGGAAACAATTCTTGAAGACTTTAACAGTAAATGTCTTCTGAGTTAATGTCCTTCTTGAAAATCTGGACTCTGGCAGCACTTAACTGAGAAACCTGATTTTGGAAGTCTTGGGTATCAGCCAGGTCTTCTAAGCAGGCAGACAACAACCTCAGGTCTGGTGCAGGGCTGTAATGTGCACAGGCAAGCTAGCAAAGATCTGGGAACCTACCACTCTACTGTAGTCTACTTTTCCAATCAAGAGGTTAGGAGGACCAGCAGAAAATCAGCAGAAGCTGGGAGAGTGTGCTTGCTAGGGAAGATGAGATTCTGCTGGTCTTTGAGTTAGTGGTATCTTGCCTCTGGGTGAGGCAGGTTGGATTCTGGTGAATTCAGAAGCTGGTGTCTCATAGCTGCCTTGATCAAGGTGGTGCAACTGCTCCCCTGTTGGGTATTGTTCCGAATCTGCTCACGTGCTGTCACTGGTATCTGTGTAATCCTTTGCTGACTTTTGGATTAGAGCCTTTTTGAGTTTTGGGCCTTAAAACACTATCTTAAGACACTATTAGTTTAGCTTAGAGGGATTTTTCTTGTGATTAACATTTTTTAAGTGTTTTGGGGTCAAAGTTCTTCAGAATTGGGGGCTTGCAGCTTGATTATACTGCTGCATGTGTGTATTATTCTCAATTCCTCTGGAGAAAACACAGTTCTCTATTGTTGGAGTTGTGAACCTCTAAAAACAATATGCAGTAAAGACAAGATGCAGTTTACAAAGTCACTCTCGAAGTGGTACTTATGCTGAGTGGAGAAACACTGTCCTGTTAAAGGTGGTAAGTGCCTCTGCTTTGTTAGCGATTGCTTGGCTTCAAAGGGCATACGGATAGATCTATGGGGATTAGCTAAGGGAAAGTAAACAATTGCCAGTAACACCAGAGTACATGCTCGTACAGAACATTAGTGGGAATCTGGCTGGTGCTGGGATCGTGTTTCTGTCTCGGGTCTTGGGAGAAAGTCAGATTAGAGGCGCAGAGCTGGTGAGGTGGCGTGGGCTTGAGGTACATGAAAGGATGTGTTTCAGTCCCAGTTTGTGGGGCAGCAGTGTGTGGTGGAGAGAGGCGTTGGGCATGCAGCCAGCATCCCGGTTAGGGGGTTGAGTATGCAGCAGGAGGGTGGAAGTAAGGGAGGTGGTAGAGTCTGTGTTGTGGTGAGAGAGGGAGGATAGTAGGAAAGTAAGGGAAAAAGATGGACCCCTGCATGTGGGAAGCTCTGACAGCTGCTATTGCTGCCCAGAGTCCTGTAGCCAATTTCCTTTCATCTATTTTTTTCTTAGAGAAACATCTCTCTCTCTCATGACATTGTATGACATCTTTCAGGGCAGTCATTGTCAGTGTTGCAGCTGGAAATGTGCCTTTATTTTACCGAGTGTTCTCAAGTGTTTTCGTGGACTGAAGTGGCAAGGAGGTTGAAGCAGCACGTGTTTTGCTGCTGTGTAGACTTGTTTTAAATGATTCCCTAAGAAATTTGTTAACACTAAGTGTTTCCTGGTTTTGAGAAGTTAAGCATTGGCCATCATCGCTTAAAACTAGAACGCTATAAAAAATTTTAGCTGGTTTGGTGTACACCTCCCAAAGTGGTAAGTCAGGATCATAAATGGTATAATGTAGTGTAATTGGTCAGTTAATTTCTGTGTCTTCTAGGATACATTCAGTGGTGACTGATGTTTCTGAAGATGAGTGAGACAATGTACTTCAAAAACTTATTCTTTATTGTGGTTGAAATCTGGCCATCTAAATTATGAAAATAAATTGCTCTAAGTGAATGCTGCTTACAAAAAAAAATTGAAAGCATATTATAATATGCCATTCATGTCTACAGAAATCTTGCTAGACAACCTGAAAACAAATAAAAGTATTTGCAACAACAGAATCCTTGAAAGAGATCATCTTTATTCTGGTAGTTGAATCAGTGTATTAGAGAACGTAGTTGATTCTGCTGGCTGATATCAATCAATAAGCTTTGTGTGTGAGGTTTTGTGTTTTGCTTGATTTTCTTTCAGATTTCCTAGGAATGAAAATAGTTGGTGAGCTGCTACGAAGGGCAGGTGCCTTTTTTATGCGACGTTCCTTCGGTGGGAACAGACTCTACTGGGCAGTGTTTGCTGAATACGTAAAAACAATGTTAAGGGTAAATGAATTACTGAACTCTAAAAATGCATGCTTAAGAAATATTCTGTTGGACCGATTCATGTGAAATATGCACGACGTTATAGCCATGTCATTGAAAGTCTTCACTGTGATCTGATTAAATGTGTTTTACCTCAGAATTGCTGTAGGTGAAGAGCATGCATGTACTCTGTCATTGTTATAGTTCAGCAGTAGGTGGTAAACAAATTGGTGCTCATCAGTTGCTTTGTATCATGTGCCCATATCTTACAACGGACACGATATTTTCATTAACTTATGGTGTGGCAAATACAATGGATGAATATAGGCTTAGAGATGACTGAAGTTCGACATGCATGGCTTCCATTAAAAAAAAAACTTACTTGCATTTTAAGTACTTAAAACTATTTGTGGGCAGTAAAGAAGAAATGGTTTTATTTTTCTGACCAGCTCTTTTTTTTGTTTTACTTTTGAAGAGTGGCTATGCCCCAATTGAATTTTTTCTTGAAGGAACTAGAAGCCGCACCGCCAAGACTCTGACTCCAAAGTTTGGTAGGTTTGTTGAAAACTTGGAACTTTTTACGATTATTAGTGTTTTCATTAAGTGGCTATGTGCTTCGTAAGTTCTTCAGACGGGAAGGGACATTTAAGTGGTGGGCAAGTGGTGAGGTCTGTCAGAGTGGTGGAAAACACTATGGTTAGAGTTCCAAGGTCATACAAGGAACAGCAATACGCGTCTTTTGCACTCTACTGCTTTCTCTCCCTTTGCCCCATTGTGTACTTAATTACATAACTCTTCCCCATTTTCTTTCTAGAAAATAGGCGTCCCCTTACCAGCAGACAAATACTGTAAGCTAACTGTAAAAGTAATGGGGAATCTTTAGAAGGAAGATGCTGTGTGAGTGCAGAGCAGTGCTGCTGAAAAGAGCACGAGCAGTTGTCCAAATGCATTGCTTACATGTAGCTTCTGTTTTAAAGCTTGGGCAACGTCTTGCTTGAAGAGAGAACGAGGACAGTGTACACATACTAGCAGTTTCTAAAATTTGAAAATACCTTTTTCAAGGTTAACTTGCAGTTGCTTTTTCCTCCTCAAAAAAGACAGGTGAGTCACTTTTTTTCTTTTCTTTTTTTTTTTTTTTTTCCAATTTGAAGGTCTCCTGAGCATTGTGATGGAACCATTTTTTAAACGTGAAGTCTTTGACACGTACCTTGTTCCCATCAGCATCAGCTACGACAGGATATTAGAAGAATCTCTGTATGCATATGAACTCCTAGGAGTCCCAAAGCCCAAAGAATCTACATCTGTATGTAAATTTCTTAAGAACAGAACATAGGTGGATGTATACACACCTTGTAGCACCAAAATTTGAGTTTTGCTCTTCCCGTTTTCTTAGGGGTTGTTAAAAGCCAGAAGAATCCTCAGTGACAATTTTGGTACCATACACATCTACGTTGGCCAGCCAGTATCACTTAGAACCTTGGCATCTGGGAGAATCAATCGGTGCCCATACAATTTGGTTCCCAGGTACCATATCTTTCCACGGTGTATGCACAGGAAAAGCATTTGTTTAGTCCTCACCTATGTAAAATAATGAAGATGTTCTCGTGTTTTGGTTTCAACTTCTGTCATCTCCCCTCCATCTGACTATTTAGACCGCTGAACCTGTTTTGTCTGAGCAGAGGCTTATCATGCTTGTGACTGGGCGTTTCTGAAACGGGTTGCTACTTGCATAGCTTTGTACTGTGTCACGAAGATGCAACTTTAAAAATTAATGATGATACATGAGCCAGGCAAAGCTCTGTTTTCTGGGAATTCTGTTGTTTTTGTCACTTAAAAATTCTGCCTTCCTCTCCCTTCTTGCTTTATTACTGCAAACTGTAATGTGATCATGTGCCAGGGAGCTGTAGAGGATGGGTGAGCTGGACTGGATTGGGTGGCTTTTGCAATTCGTTATATAAAACATAATCCTTTTGAATTTTTTTTTGAGAGAGCAAGCGTACAGCATCAATACAGATACCTGTTTCAAATACTATCATGAAGCTACTGATGTTTTGCTCTGTACTTTTATTCTACATAGCACATAAATAGAATCATCCTCCAGATTTTTAGGTGCTATAAAGTAGTTACGGATCTGGGAGCAGTACAGAAGAAATAAGAGTGTGACACATATTCCAGTTTTCGGAGCTCTTTACCTTGAACTGCATTGTTCTTTTCAGGCATCTTCCCCAAAAGCCATCTGAGGATATCCAAGAATTTGTCAGTGACGTAGCTTATAAAATGGAGCTCCTGCAAATAGAAAACATGGTTTTGAGCCCGTGGGTGCTAGTTGCTGCTGTCCTGCTCCAGAATTTGCCAGCCATGGATTTTGAACTTCTAATAGAAAAGACCCTGTGGCTTAAAGGCTTAACACAGACATTTGGAGGATTCGTTGAATGGCCTGGTATGCAGAGAAAGTGTTATTTCTATTCCTTTTGCTGCTTATGAAGAATAAATTGAATTTCTGTGGAAGCAGTATGTGGTGACAACTTTACAGAATGTTTTCCTCAGAGCTGTAAATGGATTGTAGGATATGCTAAGAACAATGCTAAAACCTGCTAGGTTTTGAATTAGCCTGTAGAAGATAATACTTTGAAAACAGTAGGTGGAAACAGAACAGATATTTTACTGTTATATCCTGAAGTGTGGAATGAGGGGGAAATTATAAGATACTTGTATTAGAGAACTGAGATTTGTCTAGTGTCTATCTTTCTGTACCCTATGTAAGTCGCAGGCAATTACCTGATCTGCAGTAGTTAATTTGGTGTAACGCTATGTTTATTGCTTGATATTGACTATAGTATAAGTTGTTACTATGTCAGAGAACTAGCGGAAACAAATGGGTGAGAGAAAATCAAAACTGTAAGTTGTCTTATTTATTTTTAAATTTCACTTCATCCCCAGAAACAGTGATGACTTTTGGGGAGAAGGCTGCTTTAGTGGTTTTATTTATATATTTATAGACACACACACACTCTCTCTCTCTCTCTCTCTCTCTTATATATATATAATCTATACATATGTATTGGCTGCTGAAAGGTTGAGTCTCCTTCCAGACTTTCTGAACAATTGTTTTAAACTTCTCTCTGTGAGCCAAGGGGACACAGGTAATTACTTTTAGAGCCTCAGGACATAGTGGTAAAGCTAGCAAAGAAAAAGAATATGTAATGCAAGTACATTTACCTTTTCACTGTAGGTAGACTGAAACCATGGATCTTTGCTTTTGTAGTTATGTGTATAATCCAGGATCCCTCTCAGTACTGCAAGAGAGAAACAGGAGCAAGCTACAGTTATAACAGAACTCAGTCATTTCTGGAAGAAAACCACTTCTCCTTTCAGGGGCCTGCACTGCAGTGAATGCAGACAAGGTCTGCTCCTGCCGGATTGGTAGAAGGAAGAATTTCGTGGCAACATTTAAACATCGTTTAAAATCTTACTGCACAGTAAACTGAAAAACATACCACACCCGGGGTTGCTTATTTATTTTGTTTATTTTCTTAGCAACAATGAACAAGCTTTTGCTTTAGTAGAGTTATGATGTAGTCAGGGAATAGTAAATAGGCATGGTAAGGAAATAAAGGAATGACAACTGAACAGGTTTTGTTGGAGTGTGCTGGCCCTACTCTGGGCATCAGTTGCATACAAACAGGGTTTGTTGTTTTGTTTTGGATTGTCGGTAATTTGAAAGGATAAAATATATTTTAAAGGCTAATTTGGTGATGTCACCAAATCAGCAACTACACGTACCCTGTCCATTTCTTCTGTCTCCAGACAGCTGGTTGTTTTCTGCCTTTGTCATGCTGGTTGGTTGTTACAGGGAGAACATTTGCTTGGCTGCTAGAAATTTTATATTAAAAACAGGAACTGCAAAATGATTGGCTCAGTCTTCTGCTTCTTACTGCATTGAGAAACTTGGGAGCTTTAGCAACACTTGAACAAAGTAGGCTGAAGGAGCAAATAAGATGCAAGAAGATTCTACGTGAAACCTATGTTAAGGAGAGAGAATATGGGGTTTTTTTTGGTTTTTTTTGGTCAGAGGCTATATTAATCTGGTATGATTGTGGTGCTGTGAACATGGAAAGTGTATTTTAGTGTTCAGTAAGAAGTTTTTATTGCTGCTTTCCTTGCTTGCCAAAGAGTTCGCATTTGATGTGGGGAATGTTTTGGTAGGGTTTAGAGTGTAAGGTATTCTAAAAAGGTGAATGTATTATCAAGACTTAAGATGCTGCTCTTTATCTGAATAAGGTTCGTGGTGTGTCACACTGAAAAAAAGCTTGACCAAAGCCCACAGGTTTGTGATACTCCCGCCTGCCTTCGAAGAACTTTGTTGTTAAAAAAAAAAACAAAACGAAACCCAAACCCACAGACTTCCTTGCTTTAGGCATTTTAAAAGGATTGTCTTGCGAAACAAGAAGAGATTTAGGTGCAAGTACAGTCTGGTTTCTCTTCGAGCAGGTATATTATGTAATGATACTTATGTTAGGATTTCTTTAAACTTAATGTGGGATGAGGCCTTCCTTGTATATGAGAGTTGAAGAAAAATGTTATAAAGACTTGTGCATCTGATTCAAAACTTGTGGTGTCAGAAATGCCTAAGCAAAAGTATGGTCTCCATTTCCTTACTGATGAATGTATCCATCAAACAGATCTATTCTCTTTTTTTTGGAAGCTTAGAATACTTGTGCCAGAGACAAAGGAAGCTTAGAATACTTGTGCCAGAGACAAAGGAAGTATTTGTCATTGTTAGCAAGTGGAAGAATTTAAAATGCTTTAATTACAGGAATGTCTGAAATTTGTTCTCTCCATCTTTTACTATGCTTAGGCTGCCAATTCCTGGTATGGATTATTTTAGAACATCTCTCTAACTGAATGTTTGGTGTACTAATTGGTCTTCAGTGATAAAACTTTATTAAATACTGTTTAATTTAAATACATTTTAGGCTGTTCCAGTAGAGTTGTGTTCCTTTTTCCATCTTCCTGAGTGTTGCGTTTTCCTGCTAGATAACCTGTGTGCCAAAAAGGCAGTAGTGTCTGGCCTCAACCTGCATTCCAACATCGCTCGCCTTGTGGATGGCCACGTGGTCCTAAACGACAAAGGAGTGGAAGATGGAGCCGTAGGGGAAGTCGTCTTTAAGCGCGCTCTGGCCATCCTCATGTGTGCCACCTACAGAAACCAGCTGCTGAACGTGTTTGTGCGTCCATCCCTGGTGGCAGTTGCCTTGCAGATGACACGCAGCTTCAGAAAAGGTACGTTTCGGTAGCTCTGCGAGCCCGCTGCCTTTGCTCCTCGTGCTGTCAGCTGCGAGAGGAGCACGAGGTTCCTGTGACTGCTAGTGGGACCTATCTGAGACCGCTACGCTCTGGATAAGGTCCCGCGGCATAAGGTGGATGTGTTGCGAGGGGACAGGGGTATTTTGCTTGCCTTCTTTGTTTGTTTACCCTTTGATGCTTTTGAAAGTAGGTATATTCTGCTGAGCGGGCAAGGATTAAGATGAGCTGAGCCCAGTTCCTAAGTGTCTTGTTGGCGTTTAGCAGACTGGCTTTTTAGGTTACAAATTACACACAGCTCGCGCTTGCATACAGTGCAGCCAGTTCTCAGTCATTCTTCTCTTCCCGCTACTGTTTCTGAAGTAGTTCAGTGTTTTCCAATACTTGGCTCTTAAACTTTGCAGAATACATGCCTTAGTTTTGTGCAGCATGTGATTATGTGGTATTTAATGCACATTCTGAGAAGCTACAACCCCCTGCTCTTTCCTTTTGGTAACAATTGAATCAAGTCCTTTGAGTACTTGCTGCTCTGTTGTGGTGGTTTCTGCTGCATGTTTTTAATTATATGTTTTTAATGTCAAGTCCAAATTTTATTTGAAATAGGTACTCTCTAAAATAAGGGGTAAATGGCTTTTCACTTGAATGTTTTAAATTACAGTTTTTAAACAACAGTACTTTACAATTTTTTTTTAATTTTTTTTTTTCCCCAGAGGAAGTCTATAGCTGCTTCAACTTCTTGAGAGATATTTTTTCTGATGAGTTCATCTTCTTTCCTGGCATTTCACTGAAGGTAAAAAAAAAAAAACTTTATACAAAAATACTGATAGTCAGTAACACAGCCAACTAAAATAGCATCCGATTTCAGGGGTCTGCTAAACAAGAGCTTTGTGATAAGCATCTGCAGTGATATCAACTTGATCTGTAAGTGGGAGGGACAACTTAAAAGGGGGTAATTTGGTTAATTGCAAAACATTGTCTGAATGGTTGCATACGCAATCTTTTTTTATTCCTCCCCTTTCAGTGAAAAACTAAAAATCCTGAAACTGCCCAATTCTGATCTATTAAAATGAACTGTAGCAGAATTTTGGCTTTTTTGCATAAAGCTACCAGTCTTCCAGCACGGGTATAAAACTACATGTAAAGCAGTCTTCTAAATGAAATGTAAATACTGTCCTCTTGCCCTGCAGTGATGTAAGAGACCTTAGGCTGTGAAGAAAAAAGTGTTAATGTAGATTTAATTGAATTCTGTCACAGACTGTTCTGTCAGCGGCGAAACAACACAAGAATTCTCACTGAGGGTACAGCAGGATGTTTTTCCTTAAAAGCTCTTGCAGACTGTGTAGCAGAGGGGCACTGCTGCTCTTTCAGAAGGTTAAACTATAGGTATTATGGCAATTAATGATCAACCATTGTATGCCCTCGTTATCTTTGACAAATAGAGTATGCCATTCTAAATTTAAGTACCTATTGTCCTCTAGTTGATTATACTCCTTCTAGTGCAGCTGTGGTCAGTTATTTTGTGTAGCTCCATGCGTGTGGTCTGTGACGGCGGGGCTACCAGAGGACTCTGCCAACACCCTGTGCCTCATCTGTTAAAGTACGCCCCTGTACCCACCGCTCCTTGCCTGCGCAGCGTGGTGGTATCTACTCTGTAGCGTTTGTACGGTAGCTAATGTGCCTCTTGTACCTTGAACTCTGAAGTTTTCCATGTTCCTGTGCATTAGTGAACTTTTGTTTTTAAGTATTTTGATGGTTCATGGTTGGGTCCTTTTAGCTTTTTATTATTGGCATTTATCTCGTGTAGATTCAGATCGCACGTTGCGAGCACTGTGAGGGAAGTGCTTATAGTAAAGCCGGATTTAAATTTCTGCAGCCGAAATCTTCTACGGAGTTGAGGCGATGCAGCCTGTTGAAGGCTTTCAGAGTCAGAACATTCCTACTGGCCTGAAGAGTCTAATGGAAGCCTTAGTTGCATCCTATTAGCTTGAAAACAGTTTCCCCGCATTTCACCCCCCGCCCCATACAAGCCATTACTCGGACAAAGCCAGTATTGTTCTGCATACTGCCTTATTACAGGGCCCGTATGCCTGTGTGCTCTCCTAAAACAGCTGGACGCAGGCAAGCTGTGAAAACTGCAGGCAGCACTTTGCTCTCTGCAGGCCTTGCTGTGGCAGTTTGTATACGTCCTGCTGGGTCGGAGCTGACTCTAGTCCAGCCAGCTTGAAATACAGGTGAGCACAAGTCTGTTAGTAAAAAAAAACTGGTTCATACCTGATAGAAACTGGTAAGTCCAAGTGTAGTTTTTATTTAGATTTAAAACTGGTTAAACGTGATTTTTATCAATGATAAGGGCAAATATCTGGTGGTGATATTTGTGATCTTTCCTGCATTAAAAAAAAGAGGCAAGTATAATTTTCATAAGAATAGTCATATATAGTTAATATAGTCTTGTGATTATATTAAAATCTCATAGATTTTTATGTAGAAGAGAACTGGGCCTTTTTTAAAAGGCTGATTGGCACCGTTATGTTAGGTTTTCACTGTTAGCAATTGTTGCCTCTTGCAGCTTTTTTTGACTACCTAAAACCGAGCAGGGAACAAGAAGGTCAGGAAGGTGACTGGCTATGACTGACTTTACTTCAGTCAAACGAAAGAGTTGCTATAATGTTAAAGGACCTCTATGCAACCCCCACCCCTCTAGTCGTCCATGTGTCTGTCACACCTGTGTCCCATCCCCTCGTGTTCTCTGTGTATGTCCTGTATCCCCCCCCAGGCCTTACGCCAATATTGGCAGTAAAATGGTTTTGTCATTGACATTTCCATAACTTGTCACTTTTGGCCATTGTGTTGCCTCTTTTGTAGAGGGCAGGTCAGTGAACAACGTTATCGTTTATCGCAAACAGTGGACAGGAGATAAAGGCAAACCCCGACTTTAACAATAAATAAATAAATAAACACCACCCACAGAAAAAACCCTAAACCAGAGAACCCGACCCTATTCTGACAAAATCCTGAGGGAGCTCAGGCTGGCTGTTACAATAGCAGCCACAGCCGCTTTCGTTGCTGCTAGGCCCGTTGTGCATCGAGATACTGCTGTGTTTAAGAACATGTTCCCACTGCCTTTTTATAAGGGTATTTCTGGTACATAGGAAAACTTTGGTTCGAGTCTCTTGAGGACTGAGTTCAGAAATGGAAAGGGTGTTCTGTCGCGTGGTTTTTGTTTTTGATTTTGTGGGGAAAGGTAGCTGCGCTTACAGTAGATGTTAAAATTTCATTTGTGCTTCTCTCTCCCAGGATTTTGAGGAAGGATGTTTTCTACTCACAAAATGTGATGCCATTCAAACAAGCCAACAGGAAATCTACCCTACCGACAAAGGAAGCGTTATAGTGTCTTTCTTGTCAGCTATGCTCAGACCTTTTGTGGAAGGTTATCAGGTATGCTGTTCTTCAGAAAATTTTCTGTTTTCTCCTGTGTTTTATAGGGAAACTAGGAGAGCTGTGATACTTCTTCAGTATAAATAGTGACTGTTTTCATGGCTGGGGAGTGCAAGAGTTAAGAAATGGCAGGAATAACTATCTTAAACGTCAGCCTCC
>VZTL01013422.1:8100-26448 GCA_013400535.1 Scopus umbretta
ATGTTAAAGGCTAAACTCAAGAAGACAAAAAAGTTAAGAGAAAAACATCCACCCGGAATTCATGCCATCGTGGTGCATGAATTATGCAAAAATGAATGCTGTTCTCCAGCTTTCCTTAAAACTTTTTTTAAGGCTAACCAAACAGTGTATGAATACAAACTAGTCCTTTTTTTAACCTGTTGATGCTGTTCGGCTTTTTTTACAGTTCTTCAAATAGCTATTAAGGAGAGTTGATGACCATCAGGTCACAGACAATTTCTAATATGAAACAAAAGCTAGCACAAGAGTAAGGAAATGAAAAGAAGACTTTAACAGTCAACTCTCATTAGAAAAACAAGGAGGTAGAGCACTGTATAGCTAAGCTGTAGGATAAATACATCAATGATCCATAAAATTGACTGAACATGAAAAATAAAATATAAAATCTCCCTGGACAGCTCTGTCAAATATTTTGATTTTTACTGTGAAACAGAAGGCCAAAGCCAACAGATTCAAATTTTAGTTGCTTTCTTATTCACAAAGAGGCATCATAACCTATACAGAAAGATTTACAGCTCTCCACTGGGCATGAGCCTGGATGTGAATAAGGTGAAAGATTACAAAAACCCTTGAATTTCAGAGGTAGAGGACAAATGTGTCTGGTTAATTAAAAAAATATATATTTTTTTATGTCTCAGTTTTACAGTAATGACTCATGAGTACTGTGGTTCTGCTTCGTTGTTCACTACTGCTGGGTTGAGTTTCCCCAGTCGTGTAGAGATCACCATCCTCCACATTTTCAATTCATAAATAGCTGTAAGCCCATTCCAAGATTTCAGTGGTAGGCAAGGCATGCACCAATGTAGCTGTTTCCAGTTTTGAAATAAATTCTTTAGGATTTAGCACTTTAAAGCCCATACTGTATCTCAGAAAGTCATACACCCTCAGAAAAAATGTCTCCATTTAATTAAAGAAATTAAGAGGATCCTTGTTTTTTCTTTGTTTTTTCTTATCCATACACTTTTAATCAGGCAATGTTCTGCTTGCTTTCTCATATCAATTTTCCAGTGATAAATAACTGATGATCTAAAGCATGAAAATGCAAACATTCTCTTACTTGTATTCACAGATTGGGCCTGGCTGCAATATTCACTGAATTGTACTTGTATCTCAAGGCCTTCTTTTTATTCAACTACATAATGCATAAAATAACCTATGAGGGAACAGAAGGTCCCTGATGCTTACAGCAGATTCTTAAATCCATCTTTAGCTATGGACTTTTGTTACAAAAGTGCTGAGCACCTCTGAGTTGTCACTGTAACAGACAATAATCAGACTGAGAATAGTATCTATGAGATTTAGATGTATTAGTTCTGAGAAACATGTTTGAAAATGGCAACCACAAATTTCAATAGTTTTATACAGCAGCCATATAAGTACCATCATGAAAAAAGGACTCCTTAATATGTTGTTATTATATCTGTTGCAACTAAAATTTAGTATCACTCCTGTTGCACATGGAAGAATTTTTATTGCTGAAGTTTCTATGGTAATAACATCTGAGACATCATCAGTACAAAAAATGGCAAGAGCAATCTGTCTTAGCTCAAAAACAGAAGCCAAATTTGAAGCAACTCTAGGAATATGATCTAAGGAGAATGGAAGACAGACATTTTAAATATTGTAAGGAATGCCAGTGAAAGCTCATGGCAGGATTTGAATACTCACTTTCACTTTTTATTACTGTCCACTTAGTAATTGTCCTTGCAGAGCAGGCCTCTGCAGAGTGCCCTACTTTGAATAACTCCACATCCCTGTGAAATGAAACTTGGGTTAAGTGAGCAGGACTGAATACTGATGCAGAGCAGCACTTCTCACAAGAGTCTGTAAAACTGCATAGCAAAACTCTACTGCCTTAAAGGCCATCAGGGAAAGTTAAGCTAAAAAAGCTGCTGAAGTATACCCCCTTAAGCCAGACAGACCATCCAAGCCAAACACAAGAGTAATCAAGACAAGTCAGAACAGAGTCCTTTAAGTCCCAGTGTATCTCTGTTTCCCTTCTCTCACTTTAGGTGACTGCCATTCATAGTTTTCATTTTAAATTATGAAAATACGTTTTATATGACATTTACAATCCAGAGTTAGAAAAATGCTGTTTTGATTTGAATAGGTCACTCTGAAAATGTAACTATACTCTTTAAAAATATTCACGGTTTAAAAGATCATATAAATAATGCAGGTGGCCTTTGGGGGGAAAAATTATAGCAGGCAATAATTGTTTTGTCTGGCATGGTTTGCTTCCAATCTTAGATTTCACTGCCATCAGTTAAATGACTTTGTCAGCAAAAGTGTTATCAAAACTACACACGTATTTTCCATCCATTGGCAGTGTAAACTCTCTAAGAGGTGATTAGCACTGGATACCAAAAGGAATGATTTTCATGGCTCAATTTAATTTAAAATACGCATTATGATTTAATTGCTTACAGTAAGCTGACGTGTATGAATGGGGCTATTAGGAGTAAACAGGACTCGATAAATGGTATGAACATCTGTTTTCAGGCTTTCCTATCCTACTTTTTCTCTGTTGCCTAAAGGCACAACTAAGAGGAAAAGTGTTGCATTTTTAGCCTTATTTTTTTCCATATGTTAGGCTAACTGGACTGGCAGCTGGGCAGTTCTTAGTCCCTGGGTGGTTTGAACTGTGGTAGCTGTGTTTTCATGAGCAAGTAGTGTGACCCAAGCAAAAACCCATCAGGAAAGCCAGACAGTGCTTTTGTGCTGAGGACCTGAAGTTGACACTGTACAGGTTTGGGGGACTTTTACTTTGGGCAAGCTCTAGTCTCACCCGTGATCCAAATGCACCTCTCTTCAGCAGGTAGTGCAATGGATGCCCTCCTTTATTGCATCTTCCTGGGTTTTTTTAATCCAAAAAAGAAACTGCTACTCTGCATGCTCCAAGATGATGCTGCAGTGCAAATTAGTGCCCAGGACTGGGGGACGAACAGGGGATTCACTTCAACTGATTTGAACCAAAACACTAAATCACATGTACCCAGTTACTCCAGGGCTAAGCAGTTTGCCAATACTGAATGGGCCAAAAAATCTATTTTCTAGCCATTTGGGCTGCTTGCCAGTCTGCTTCTTCTATGCAATGACATTAATACACTGCCAATTTTAAAACAAATTAAGAGGAAGGTGTTGCATCCCCAGCCAAGCAGAGGACACAGGGCTAAAGTTGTGGCCCTTCTCAAGTGACAGCAGGCAGCAGCCATCTGTTCTTCTGCATCTTTTCTAGATTGGAGCTGATATTATATTGTATTAGGAGACAAATCAGCAGAGTCCATACGGGAATACTGTAAGCGGTAAAGTACAAGATGGGTGAAAATGCCCTTCAAACCTACTTCAGCCACTTCTATTTAATCCATCCCAATATAGATTTTCAGTTTGTGCCATACACTGTCTTTAGCCAGCTGACAGGATTTGAAGAGAGACATAATGGGGACACAGCTAACTATCCCTCTTCCTATTTCTCCAACAAACACTGGAGAGGAAGAGCCAGTAACAAAACAACCACTACTCTCCCTTTCCCCCCTTAATTTTACACTGCACTGTAAGACAGCCTGTACACAAGAAAATATATCACCCAAAGATCCAGCCTAGTCTTATTGCTAGTAATCTGTAAACTAAATTTCCACTTGAAAAATGTTCTTTTCCCCCTCTCTTCTCCATTTTAACACTACTTTAACTCAAAGTTTTGTACCTGGTTCCTTGTTTGTTTGCTTTTCAACATAGTTTGGTCTTTTTCCTTACCCTAATGTTGTTACCTTTGGGTTTGGTTTTACATTTATGATATTTCAAGAAATGGTTGGATGATGTTGCTGGGTTCCATACCTGCTAGGCAAGATCCTTATTTTGTTCATCTACCCTAATCTCTTGGAGCTAAACCAAAGAAAAGAGACCTAATTTTCATCTTAGACCTTCCTAGATCTTCTGCTCTAAAAAATAACTGCTTGTATGACATAAAGATTTTTTTTCCATGGTTTGTATCTTCGGGTTCTTGAATCACTCCTGCATTCAGTTTTTCTGTGCTCCGTGCTACATTTCAGAGGTGGAGTGGTGGTGCAAGGATACAAACTCAAGTCTTGAAACCCCTTGGGAAAAACTTTTCAAGCTGCCTTTTATTACTTACCTATATGTGTGTGTGTACATATATGTGTGTATGTTTATAAAATGAGTAACAATTCATCTTGGATACAATTTAGTTTCTTTAAGTAGAAAATAGTGGATTATTTAGAATAACTTCTCTCTACAAGCAAAGGATGTTATCTCCCTCTTGCATGTATAGACTTAGTTTCCCATCTTGTGTGCTATAAAAGGCTTTCATTTCCAATGGACTTTGTATGTGATATTATTGTCCATTGTTACTCAGCTGGAGTGAGTTGGTTTCTGCATGTCTTATGCACAGAAAGGTCAGGAGTAACAAGTAATAGCCTTTAAATGATGGAGGGAGGAGAATGTTTTCAAAGTTTAAGACGGAGTTGTTCTGGTATCGAGATTTTATTAAGTACTGCTCAGTCACAGAATTGAGTGCCTCAGATTTAATTTTGATACTTTTTCATAATATTAGCAATCTTTTCATGCTCCACAGGATAGCTGACATACCTGTTTAGTTCCTTTCTTTCAGAAAGGAATATACATGGCAGAGGAAATACCCTAAACAAAATTTTGCTAGAATTGCCATGGAAGTTTTGGAATACATGTCAAAGATCAGGGAATGTGAATTGCTATAATCTTCACACAGCTGCAGTGAAACTTGATAGAGGCCATATCTACAAAAATATCAGACACAAATAAGGTTTTTCGCATTACTACTGATTACATAAGTGCTGAGACCTATTTCATTCCTTCAAGGAATTTTTGTAGGCATTGTCAAAATCTGTCAGCTACTTAAATAGTGTACTGCACATCTAAATTGGGTTTATGGGCAATGTTCAACTGCATATTTTATCTAATGTATTACTTAAGTTAAATTGTGTAGAGAGAGTAAGGATACTGCTAAAAAGCAAGACAACATACTCCAGTGACTCATGTTCCTCATGAACACAAAAATGCTACCTTTTCCTCTGCTGGGATGTGAGATTTCAATCTCACTTTCTTCCCAGCAATGAGACTCTTGGGTCACAGAGGGCAGAAGAAATAAGGTGTGAATGGTTTAGGTTTCCACTCTTTTCTTCAGCTGTGGGAGGAAAAAGTGGGTCTCCTGAGGAAAGAATAAGACAAGACTCAGGAAAGGGAGAAATCAATGAAACATCAGAGCTGGTGGCTGGTGCAAAATGTTTCGGTCTACATTTATAACTGACTGAGGAACTGCAAGACAAATGGAGAAGTTGTGATGACTTCAGTTGCCAAAAAAATTCAAAGTCTTATGATTTTACCAAGAAGACTTAGGAAAAACAATTTAAGACCTGGCAAATTATTTAAAATGCATGCAGAATAATGCATAGGGGGTAGGGGAAATAAGTCTAAGTGCAACCATGGTCACTAGGTTAGCTACTACCATTCTATGAAACAGGTCTTGGAATAATTGTAGACAGTTTCCAAAAGAATCAGCTCTTGGAGAGCAGTGAGAGATGGCTGCTTCCTGTGGGAAAGCTGCAGGGGAGACCCGAGGCAGGGCTGAAATGTGGTCCTGGGCTGTGGGCAGCATGGGGGGAGCCCTGGAGGGGTTGGACAGGGACTGTCAGGGCCGGTGGTGCCCTAAGGACACTGACATCTGGTCAATGATCAGAAGACAAATTAGATTTTGGGACTTGCAAGAAATAATAGCAAAAGAGAAAAGTATTGTTATGACATTATATGCTACCTGTGTGGTGCTCCCACATCCCGAATGGTACATGTGCAGTTCTGCTTCACTGCTGGGAAGTGCCCCGGAGCTACAGAGGATAACATGTGCACAACAGGCATGATCAGAGGAATGTGGCAGCTTCCACTACAAGGAGAAACTAAGAAAGATTAGCTCTTTAGCTTGGAAAAGCAATGACTGGGAGTGAAATTTACAGTGACAGAGGTCTATAAAATGAGAAACTTGCGGAATTCATAAAACAAGAACTAGTGGAGAGCTTATGACTCACTAGGCAGCAAGGGTACAAAAAAGAATTGTTTTTTCACAGTGTTTCCACAATGTATAACGAGAAATCTGTGGAAATCATTGCCACATGATATTTGAGAGACCAATAAAGTAACTGAGTTGTAAAAGGGATTAGTCCAATTCAGAATGGATAGGGTCACTGAGGTACTGCTTAACATGAGGTACAATCTTTGTCCCAAGTCCCTAAACTATCACCTGCTGGAAGGCTTATGCCTGTCATTTCCAGTGTAGCATATACCAGTGGACACCTTCAGGGAAAAGGCATAGGTTAGTTTGGTTCTGCCTGACAGCTTTTATTTTCTCATACCTATTTAGTGAATAAGATTCAGATCCTCCTCTTTGATCTCATTTCTCATCATTGTCTCAACTTTCCAATACTTAGACAAGTGGGAGCTCAAGACAAGCCATGTCCCATGAGAGGCTTTGTCTCGAGAAGAAATATGAGGCAGCAACCACGCATATTAGAAAGGTCTGGCACAGAACAAACTTTAGCATAAACATGCTAAAAAAAAAAAAAAAAGTAGCTCCAGAGTCTGTACGAGGAGTTGGTTTTCTGACATCTCTTCCTATAGCATTATTCAGAAAGATATGTAGGTATGTGTATGTGTGTCTGTAGCAACAGGTAACAAATCACCGACACATGGAGTACCAACTGAGCCCCCTGCACTTTTTTCTAGTTAATCCATCTGCAAACAAATCTCCTAGTAAGTTAAACCAGCTCCAGCAAATAAGCCTGTTTCAGCCAAGTGGCAATACTTGCATTCTGAATATCTGACTGAATTCATGCTGTCAAACATCTATTATGCGGAGCATTGCTCTCAAGCCAAAGTAACATGCAGACATGTTAATTATTCGTCTTGTTCATCCTTCCCTCAAGCAATGTTTTAATGAAAGCCCCAGGCAAACCCTGACTTTCTGAATACCTTACTGAACACCTTACTGAACTGCTGTATTTTTCTAATGTTCAAAAATGAGGGACAAAAACTGTTTTTCTTTTGACTTTGTTCCCAGTCATCTTATTTTGTCAGGTTCAGAGCAGACAAAGTTCCTTTCCAAGTCTTTCCCTATTTCCAGGGCTTTGTACTGTGAGTGCTGAGAAAAGGTAAGGGAAGAGCTGCAGTCTACAAACCTCTTCTTTTTGTGGCTTCAGCAGGGCTTTTCCCCTTTCTCTGCAAGGATGTTTGGCTATGATTCTGACAACAGCCATCCCTCCTTCAAGCCAGGAACAGACTGTGGTAGCCTGCAAAAAAGCAGCGCAGTGGAAGCACAGACTCTCTGTATCATGTAAGCAGCCCTGAACCACACAACCACATAGGTCCCATAGCCCTTCCCAGACAAGAGTATGTCAATGCAGCAGGATTTTGCCCCTTCTTTACTTGCTCGTCTCCACTCACAAAGCGGGGTAGTATGATCCGAGCATCTTTTCCAGACAGTCAAGATGCCTGTACTTTCTTATGGTCTCCCATGCAAAGAAGTGGGCAACAATGGACAATTTAGCTTTCCTCCTTTGCCTCAGTTTTTTCCCCCAAGAAATGGCAGATAGTAAAATTTATCTGTATGGAGAAGGAGAGGAAAAATTTTAGGTTCAGAGATAAGGTGTGATATATTTGAGCTGTCAGGTATTTAAGTAGCAATAGCCATGAGAAATGCTGTTTGGTTTGCTGCTGTCATTCCTGCTTTTATCTTCCTCACAGGCATTTATATATTTTTTCCCTCTTTTTTTCTCTTTTAACACATTATTCCCTTTTGTAATTCTTTTTCCCTTTAAGTCAGTTTAGATATGCAAGAAAATCTGGAATATAAGGTGCTGTATATAAATCCTGGGAATAATTAATTCCATCTCATTTGGCCTTTATTTTCGGTAGGGCTCCAATCACCATTACTGTTCTCTTTTGCAAGTAATTTAATGGTTGAATTCCTTTTCATAAGAGTCTTCATTGTCAAGTAAGTTCTTCAATTAATTCCCTATTGCCCTACCAGTTCAGTTATATTTGCAATGTAAACAGATAGGTTTATTTGCATCACTTAATGGTGGGATATGTCTATAGAGTATGGGGGGGGGGGGTCATTTTACTTTTTTAAGCAGCTTTGTTCTGCAGGTACAAAAAGAAGAAAATTGTGTGTCAGGCACTGCTCTGGACACTGTGTGGGAGGAGAGCAATTTCCAGCCCTATACTTCAGTTCTGAATTTAGCAGAGAAGAATTTAAGCACATGATGCAAGCCAACTGCCTAAAATGTAATGTCATTTGCTGCATAGAGAATTGGTTCAAAATTCAAGCCTACAGTGCATCAGCCTGGCAAGTGCACAGGAATTTTTTCATGATCCCTGAGCTGGAGGAAAGTTAATTATGTCTTAAAGTCATCTGTTCCTTCCAGAGCTGCCCCACCAAAGACACTGCTCCTCTCACTTCCACCTGTCCCCATTGTCCCTGTGGGTCACTTGGGGGTATCAGAGTCATTGCTCAAAAACAGTTCTTTCCAGTTTGTTCATTGGGCCCCTGCTGTCCCCTCTTAACTCCCTGCCTTGGATACTGGTGTGCAATGAGTCATTTAGACTTTGTCCCACAGTATGTGAGAAGTTCACAGTCCTCTCCTTGGAGTTTCCAAATACTCTACCCATGCACTCAACCTGCTATGAGTCTGCTTTTTATGCCATGGCTGTACGCCAAGATTTTAAGACAACTTTTCAGAACTGAGGTACAGTGCTCTTCCGTGTGATTGGGAAAAGTAACTCCAGCCAGTGCCAGTGGTGAAAACAGACTCCTTTCTGTGATCCACCAGTTATAGTCAAATGAAGTATAACCCTTAGACACATCACAGTTGCTGTATAAAGCGTGCATAAAGAAATGAGCTTTGTTCATATTGCTTAAGGAATCTTACTTAATAAATTGTAGTCCCTTTAAAAATATATACACATACACTAGAACAACATTTTCTAAATGTCATGGCAGTGCTGCTTCTTTTGAAAGATGATGTATGTATCTCATTCTGTAAAGGAAAGAATGGGGAATAAGCTGACAACTCATTACTCTTGAACAATAAAAAAAAGAACTCTATGTTACCTGAGTATGTGAGGTATTTTTAAAATAGAATAGTTAACATTTTAAGGCATCACCGTCAAGTCAAAGTGAGCAAGGACAAGATTCCTGAACCTGACTGAAAAATAAAATCCTGTGATGTTCTTACAAGGATCTTCTCAGCACCTCCACAGGCTATTGGCATCCCAAAGGTGGAAGGGGCTGGACCAGGGAAGACTGGAGAGCATTAACTCTGGTTTAGACTTGACCATTGTGTGGATTCCTTTCAGAGGAAGCAATTGTAAAGTTGCCTTTGACATCTTCCTCATATTTTGTCCCTTAAACCCATAACTGGATGTTCATTCCATGAAAAGGACGAACAGATGTTCGAGGAAATTTCCGAAGGATGAGAGGAAATGGCCTCAAGTTGCACCAGGGGAGGCTAAGATGGGATATTAGGAAAAATTTCTTTACTAAAAGAGTGGTCAATCATTGGAACAGTCTGCTGAGAGAGATGGTGGAGTCACCATCCCTGGAGGTATTAAAAAACATGTAGATGTGGCACTTCAGGATATGGTTTAGTAGGCATGGTGGTGTTAGGTTGATGGCTGGACTAGATGATCTCAGAGGTCTTTTCCAACTTAATGATTCTATGATTCTATGAAATATCAAGCAAGGCAGCAGCACTGGCTCTCTTTGGTTCAACTTTCCCACATCATGATGAGATCCATGGACAGCTCCACTTTTGCTTAAATGAATGAGGTTCACTGGCCTTATATGAAATGGAAACAAACTCCATTTCATAAGCAAGTGAAGCACATGGTTGAACCCAGGAGAATGAGATGGCTACAGTCACTTTATCGTCTCTTCTTGTTAGCCAGTTCTGAAGCAGAGCGATTCGTGAGTGTGCTTTCAGTTCAGATGCAAGGAAAAAAACTATGTTACAATGTCTATGAAATAAGGCAACATTTTTGTCCCACAAGTCCTTTTTACAAGCAAACTCTAAGGTGAAGTGGTGAAATGCTGCTTTTTGTTACCCATGAGACTCCTGGGGTAAAGGGTAAATTGTATTCCCCATAATACAAACCTTTGAAATTGCTGTGAGTGACAGTGCCTTTATGCTGTGCTCCAATACTGCATTTTTACTGCTGATTGCAAGTTACTTCCCAGGGGTAATTTTCATGGAGCACTCAGTTTTGAATGGATTTTAAAATTATTTTGCTGACCCTACCAATGCAGGACATCTGCCATGTTTTGCACACTGCACTGAAGAGCACCCCATCATAAAAGATGTAAAAGTCTAAATAGGATCTCTGAGAGCAAGTATTTTGACAGACAGTCCTTGCTACTTTCCTAAACCTCTAAGTGTACTTGTCCAAGAATGGAGCCAGAAAAATATGTTATTCCTAGACAGCTACTCAGCAAAGCCCCCATGAAGTTAAGAGAGATTTTCAAACTGATTGCAGCTGATGTATGAGGTTCCGTACCATTAACAGAGACAGAGAATTATTTCATTTGAATTTCCTTTCCAAATGGCCTGAAGTACTCCCATGAGCTAACTAGAAAACTAAAATATGTTCTTACTCTTTGATTTTGAGATTTCTTTTGTTTATGTACACACACATCCCACTGTTAAAAAAATCTGGAGTTTCGAACTGAATTGCTCTGTATGAAATCCACCCACCTACAGTGATAACCTCTGTCATGCACACCTGTTTAGGCTAGGCCTTCCTCCATTTAGGTCCTTGTCTTGTGAGGAGACTGATAGGGTTTTTTTTCCCCCAGCCTCTCTATTTTATTCTTAGACCAGCAGCATCTCTGTGGTATTTGATTGCCTGAATATTATTTCTTCATCACTAGACAGCAGCCAGATTGCCATTCCCCTCTGAGTAAATAGCTTAAGATTTAATGAAAATCCACATTACAACAAGAGCCAATCAAAAAAAAAAAAAAAATCTGTCAAATATACAATAGAAAATACTTCCTATTGAAATAGAAACCCACGTAAGAAGTAGGCATTTTCATTCTGGACTTTCAGTTTCTCAGAAAAAAAAAGATCAAAATTCTCATTGGTTTCATGTCTCAGGATCATTTTTGGAATTCAAAAGAACAGAGGACATTCTAAGATAAAAGTCCAGGGGGTTAAAGTTTAATTTTATATTTCAAGTAAGATCACACAGGGCAAAATGTCCTAATACTATTGAATAGGATTTTTACAAAAAAGAATAAAGAATATATATTTGTCTGGGTGTCTTCTTGTCCCTGTGCTTTGATATCTTCATTCTGTTTTGGTTGCTTTTGAAAAATCATCGGGTTTCCATTTGGGGTCTATCTCTATCACACTAAATCTCAAGCAATGTCACACCTTTGTAATATTTTTACTACTAGGGTTCAGGCAGTTACTGTCACATAGCTTCATCGTGGGACCTCTCTCCATTATTTTTCAACAGTGGTGGTAGTCTGGAGAGGTTCCAGTTGACTGGAAGCTGGCAAATGTTGTCCTAATTTTCAAGAAGGGTAAGAAGGAAGATCCTGGTAACTACAGGCCTGTCAGTCTCACTTCAGTGCCTGGTAAAATTATGGAGAAGGTTATTCTGGGAGTTGTTGAAAAACACTTGAGAGACAATGCAGACATTGGTCATAGCCAGCACAGGTTCACAAGGGGAAAGCCCTGCTTAACCAACTTAATTTCCTTTTATGACAAGGTGACCCATGTAGTTGACTGCAGGAAGCCAGTAGATGTGCCAGTTTTGGATTTTAGCAAAGCTTTTGATACTGTCTCTCACAGTATCTTTCTAGATAAAATGTCCAGCAATACAGATAGACAAGTCCATAATTCATGCGGTGAGCAATTGGCTGNATAGGAGACAAGGAAATGAAATGAAGATGCATCAGGGGAAGTTCAGATTGGACATTAGGAAAAGGTTCTTCACAGAGAGGGTGGTTGGTCACTGGAACAAACTCCCCAAGGAATTGGTCACGGCACCAAGCCTGCCAGAGTTCAGGGAGCATCTGGACAAAACTCTTTGTCCTACGGTTTGGTTTTAGATAGTCCTGTGAGGAGCAGAGAATTTGACTTGATGATCCTTATGGGTCCCTTCCAACTTGAGATATTTTATGATTCTATGATTCTAACTTTATTTCTAAATCAAAACTGTCTGCCACTGGTGGTTTTTTTTTGTTTTGTTTTCAGAATATAACTTGTGTTTGCACCTTCTGCAGCACACAGATAGTTGTCCTGCTTTTTAGGCATCCTATATCTATATTAGGACTAATTATAATATGTTTCCCTCTAGTCAATCTGTAATTTGGATGGGGTCAACCATCAACTCCTTTATCATAGGCCAAAGAGGTGATAGACACAGTCGCAGTATTTTTATTTATAATAAGCTGGCTGATGCTGGATTTTACTACAACATGTTTTACAACTGGCTGATGGTTCTCATTTTAATAGGGTTACTTATTCTGGCAAAATATTTTCTATTAGCTGCTTACCGGACATTACATGTGATTAAGTAACAGCAGCATAACATGTAACATTAAAGAGCACGCTATCTGAAATACTACTGTATAATCAAAGTTGTCTAGAGTTTAGCTACATCAGCAAGTAGAGGACACCAAGAGGAGAGTTCTGCAGTACAAAACAGTTGCTGCTAAGGATGTACTATCCATACTGGAGGCAAGTCAGGAGATTTTATTTCACATTTGCTTTCATTTGGTCCCATGGATTGAACTCCTGCTGCTGTCTGAAGGGTGTTAGGTACGCTGTTGGGGTGCATCTTTCATCCAAATTCATCTGAAAGGACTCAGAGACCACTCCATAATGTGAACTGAAGCATGGTCAGTGGGGACAATCAGGAGATTTGCTCCCAAAAAGCCCACCTGATCTGACCAAAAACACTAATAGAGGTAGACCCAAGAGAGAGCGGGATCTCTCAAAGCAGTATTTCCTGTGGTGTTCTCATATTCTCATTTTACTCAGTGTAAGACTTTAACAACTCAAAACTGTATTGGATTTAGGAGGTTTAGCATTAAAGAATAATGTTATTTGAAAAAAGCTAGGATGATGAATTATGTGCTACTTGTACTTCTAAGACACATATCAGACATTGAACATTGAGGCTGGCTGTCAGGGGTTTTCGTTTCATTGATTTTTGCTTTGTCCTGTGAATAACACTGAAGGGTAAATAATGACAAAGAATATGTACAACATGGTCCATCATCCCTTTTTGTTTCTAATTTCACAGCAGAACTTTTCTGTTGACTCTAAGTTTGGTGTTTGCTTCTTTGTTTTCTTTTAATTCCCCTAGCAACCATAGTGTTGTCTTGGTTACAATGATACACACGCTTAGTACTATATCGTAGGGATTTTCAAGCATGAGCAGCTATCGCATTGCTGCAGTGTGGTGGTGGAACGAAGACATAGCAGTAGATAGGTCAGCAGCTGCCTTCTGCACGTGAGCTGGTTACATCTGGAGATAAAACAAAGTCTTATGTAATAACTTCAGGTTCACCACCCCATGTTTTTGTCACACTGTTTTCAGGTGTGACAGCTTTTAAATGTTGTAGCTCTGTTGCTAGGAGAAAGTTTTCATGCTGCCTTTTTCTTTTTAACATATTTTAAGCCCATCTCAGGCCTTGTATTGCTTAAAACAGTGAGATGGTGCATGATAAGGTAGAAAAATAAAGCTCTATTTTTAAGCTCTCAGCTCAGAGCAAGTTGCCTCCTTGAACAAGATTATCCTCTTCTGTGATCTTTAAAAAATACATTTATAGTAAAATGCCTCCATTTTAAATTTTAAGTAGCTTCATCACTTTTCTCCTATATCTTCCAACCCTCTAGAAGATATTTATTTCACATCAGTTGCTGAGCTTTTCCACTGGCTTCAATTTCTAGAGAGTACAGAGAGGCAGATTACAGTCTATATTTTCAAAGCCATGGGTTATAGTGCTAGATTTCCTAAATAGTCAGCCTTGATATCAGCACACTGGCTTCTAGAAAATCATTATTGTTACAAACTGCTTCTGCAAAAAACCTTGTATCTCCTTCCTTTCCCTCTCCTGACTACCTGCACCGTGGAAAAATCCCTTTGTTTACTGTGCCTTTAAGTAATGCCTTTCCCTCAAACGAATGAAATGGTATATTCCCATATGGAAATCTGTCTTGTGCCTCATGAGATAGTGTCTATCACAATGGCATCTCTGCAGGGTAATCAAGTCACAGGACAAAACACCACAAATTTTGTGGAGTTGATGTGTTTAATTCTGTTTCCACTACTGAAGATTGATTTGTAGGAACATAAAAAGATTAATTTTATCACTTCTTGTCATGTGATGAGAAAAAGGCTACACATATCCCAGGGAGGAAATGGAGCGTACCAGTCATCTGTTAATAGTGTGCCTGTTGTTAAAGGGCGCAGGAAATTCTCCTTGGGCAGATGTCTTTACATAAAACACACCTGAATTCTCCAATGTCTTCTTACAATTTTCCATTTGAAAGTGACATTCTTCTTTTGAAAGTTTCTATTTTAATTTAAATTAAAGCTATTTTAAGTTAAATAATTATTTTAAGATAAATAAAGAGTGAGGGTTCTAACTCAATAACAGGATTTTTACAACTTTTTTGTTATTTAATCTTCTTTTTGAACAAGTTTCTTTTTGCATCCCCTCCCATCAATTTTCTCTGTTTAGTTACAGAACAAAAATACTCTTTACCCATTTGTATTCCTGATGACATATGAAACCTTATCATATGAAAATGATAAATGGCATTCTGCAAAAGCTCGTTTTTCACCTGTATTAGGAGAAGTGTTTTCTAGATTGTATTTCTAAAGGACAGTCACTCCCATCCATGACTGTTTCTCTCTCTCTCATATCTCAGCATCAGTAAAAAATCTAATGCAGGGTTGCTCTCTACATTTTCAGGTGGATGGGAATGCAGTAAGGTCTAATATTTGCTCACAATTCCTAGCTTCTACAGGAAATAACAATACTGTGAAATAACCTCAAATTGCATCAGGGGAGGTTTAGATGAGATATTAGGAAAAATTCTTTACTGAGAAAGTGGTCAAGCATTGGAACCCCATGCTGAGAGAGGTGGTGGAGTCACCATCCCTGGAGGTGTTCAAAAAACATGTAGATGTGGCCCTTCAGAATGTGGTTTAGTAGGCGTAGTGGTATTGGGTTGATGGTTGGACTAGATGATCTCAGAGGTCTTTTGCAACCTTAATGATTCTGTGATTCTAAGATTTTATGACTCCTTATTGTGTAGATCATCTCAGAGCACCATTGTGAAGTTAGCAGAGAACAAATACAAGTTTCAAACGTTGAAAAAAAAAGTATTCTAAGAATGAGAAGTGTTGCATCCTACCCGTGGTAGGATGGTGTGGTCCGTGAGTAAGGAATGCCATTATGGTTCTCTGCTCACTAGTTTATATCTTGGAGTATATTTGTTTACCCCTACCTTGACAATGTGGCATTACAGTTGATCATGGAGATATCCAGCTGTTTAAAAATAGTGTGCCTGATTTTTTTTTCCTCTAATCTTCTGCAACAGTGATTTCTATATACTGACAGCCACTCAGGATTTTGAAAGCCCTTAATCATTACAGTAAAGGTGAGTCTCTGGCAAGTCAAGTTTCTTTCAATATTAGCTCACTGTGAATGACAAGATTATAAAACCCACTATTGGTGATGTATTAGTCATGTTCTTGAAAATCAACTGATGATGTATATTAATGGCTTTGCTACAAAGTAAACCTTCTGCATTATTAAAACAGTGGCACATATATTTATGGATTACTATAACAGTCAATAAAGAAACAGAGTAGAGAAGAAATTAAGAAAATTACAAGGCTGTACCATGAGGTTTTATTCATGGATTGTCTCTGCCTCAAAATAACAGCATGTCCTGTGTGATTTAAACTTTGGTCAGAAAAAAGTTATCTAAGTTGGCTTTAAACATTAGAGAACTAGAACTATAAAGTACCTAAAACGGAGTACCTGAAGTATAGTGACTTTTCTTTCCTTTTTTTTTCTTTCTCCACAGAATATTGCCAAAAGGACAAAATTGCCTTTTCTCTCATGTGAGTGTGTCTGTGATTCTGTTTGCATCAAAAGATAATGAATGGACTTAGGTGTAGATAAAGGGAATTACTCATTGGCTTTCTATAACTTTTTAGTTAAGTCTTCTGCTTAAAAAAAGATATCAAAAAAAAAAATCAAATTACCAAACTGAAAAAAACCTATAACAAAAACCATAATTAAGATCTAGGTCTGATCTTTTTTCCATTGCAATATTCACATTCAGGAAGTTTTGACCTAAGTGTCCTCTTTGGAAGTTTTAAAGAGAATTCTGTTTGAGTGTCCACAGTTATTGGATGTTCTCCTGCTTAATATGAAGAATGAGGCCATGTTTGGAACAAGTTCTCTTGTTTGTATTAAATAGTGCCTGGTTGCATGGGAAGACTTATTGGCTAGACTGGCAAATGGATGGTGGATGTGAAATTTCTGTGTTACATGTCCTACTTTCTCTTCAAGAAAATGAGAATTTGTGCAAGTTTCTGAGATCTTTCACCTTTATAAATTTCAGAGACATATACAAAGAGAGTAGAAATAACAGACTGCAGCCCGTCAGAGCGTACATCTTGAAAGATGGCTGAAAACAATGTAATTGGCTGTTACAGCCAGTGAATCTATTGTGTTAGTGAAGGAGTACAGATTATAATGGACTTTCTGCATCATTTTAAAGGATGAAAAGCACATAATTACAACTGATATTCTCATTTCAGTTACACTGGTCCCATACGGTTAATAAAAAGTTTGTTTAAGAAAAAGTTTGTGTCAGAGACTCTAGCTGCAGAAAGATGAAACAAATAGGTGGTTTGTTGAACTTGCATCAGAAAATGTTCTACCCTGTCACCAAGTTGTTTGCAGTTTCTAAGACTTAACATGTGAGGTGACAATGACTAATTTTTGTAGACTCCTGAACTGTTGTTAGATTCAGCTTTAAAAACCAAGTTCACATTTAATGCTCTCCAGATGTTAAGAGAACCCTGTTCTGAGTAAATTATTTCTTGTGTCAACATCAAGCTTTCATTTTTATCTTCTAATGAAATTTGAAATACCTTGTCAGATTGGTCTGAAACTCATTCAGAAGAGAAAACTGAATTCTTGTCATTTGGGTCCAACCAGATGAAACAAGGTAACTCATATTTATTTACATGATGGAAAGATGCTCCCATCCCATGGGATGATGCTGGAAGGATGAAGAATGCCTTGGACACAATCAAAATATAGCAACAGATACTAGCACAATGGACTGGTTGTTTGTAGCAGCTGATTATAGTGCTTGTCATCCGTTGTTCAAGGTGTCCCATAGGAAAAGATGCATTCTATTATTGCTGCTCGTCAAATGCTTAAAAACAAGTGCAACAACTCAGCAACCTCTACAAGGCCTTATTATACAGAAATGCAGGAGTAGTATTTTGGGAAGCCAGGAGGAGTTAAGCATATGTAGAGAATTTTAAACTATTTTGGTTTTCTGAGGAGAACAGAAATAGTGTGGGTTGGACGGGAGAGAATTTTATTTGCTTTTGTCCTTTATTTAGAGGCACCTAAAGTCTTTCTTCCACAACAGATATAAAAAGGTACAATTCAGATCATACAGCTCACACAACAGGTCTGACGTTAATGGTTTCCTAATCATAGTCCCTCAGAACAGTTATGGACCATACATCAGTATGTTGATTTGGAGAAATTTTTCACAGCTCTAGCCTGGACTGGATGTTGGGAAATATGTTACACGTGCACATGTGTACAATCAGATTTCATATAAGGATTAAATGCTTTAATTAAAACTGTTGTTCTCATTTCCTACCATGAATAAAGTTCTTAAGATTATCACAGCTACTTTTCTGCTAGATTAAAAGAATGTGACTTACCACCTCTTGTCAACATTTTTTAATTAACTGTATTAGTTACTGATCTCTGACTAGAAACTTAGAAAATAATTGTGCCTAGTATGTGAATTTTACACATAACAGCACATCTACTATCTACTACTAAGTACATGGAATGATCATATTTACTGATTTTTTTCTCTTCTGTTCATGATACCCCTCACTATTCACCACAGTATCCCATATCTAAATGGATGTTCAGCTTCTTCACTGTCAAGTTAGAATCATACAATCATTAAG
>VZTL01013423.1:24212-44490 GCA_013400535.1 Scopus umbretta
TTTTCCCAAAGGAGCCTGGATGTCCAATTTAGGCCCAAATGCTAAATACACAGAGTGTTGAGACACATGGGGAAACCCCCAAGAAGGTGGCCCTGACCTGATGAGCACCCTGGCTCCTCTGCAAGCACTGCAGCATTCTGGAGCACCTTTACCATGACAGGCATTTGTCTGCGGACACTCCAAGGTGTCAAATCAGTCCCTGTAAAAAGGGGATTGCCAGATAAAGTCATCAGGCAAAGGAGAGACTAGAGTCAGTGGCTTGGGCAGCAGAGCTCTAACATTGCTTTTACTTCTGGTATACTACTGCAAATAGTAGAGACACCCTACTCACAGTTTTTCACGAGGGATTTCTTGAAGCAGACTGCTTGCTGATTACAGCTATTAAAAAAAAAAATCTTACAAATCTAAACAGATCTTTACAATGGAAAGCATAAACTGAAACTTCAGCTAAGAGCTACTCTTTCGGAAACGGACTCAAACAAAATCCCATTAGCATATGATTTATTATTTGAATTTTAAAAAATGCAGGACAGACTATGAGTGAAGATTATTATGGTAGAAAAGCTATAGGTACAGTAGAAGAAAGTATGTATGACTCAATACCAGTCACCCTAACACATGACAGAGCTTGTGATGTGGTAGAGAGCTGTGAGGGAAAGACTATGGACTAACCAGCCCCTCCACAAGCTGACAACAATTCTGAGGAAGGTAAGAAAAAAAAGAACAAATAAAACCATTTGAACATTAGAATGGCAGCTATGCAGTTAATTAATTACAGTGGGTTAGGACCAAAGTTTCTAACTTTCTATAAACTTTTTTTTTTTCCAGTCATGGAGCCCAAGCAACACTGAAAGGGTCAGCGACCAAGGGGTAGTGATTCACCGGTTGGTTATAGCTACAGCTAGACATAGCTTAAACTCTGAGCTGAATCAAACTGTGCTTTATGGCATAGCCTTAGATGAGTTACTTGATCATCTTGTTTCACAACTATTCCACCTGGATGCCTGAAAATCTGAGATGATTTAATTCATAACACAACTATCTGAATGCGGTGGTCAGAGAGCTCATCCATGCTCTGCTGACATACAGCCGCAGGAATCTGTATCAATCGTGTGCCAGAAATAAATGTGCTTTGATCTCTTTAGTGAGCAGACCAGACCGTGTGAACCATGGCAGAACCAGATATTCGAGTTCATCCACCTCCTGAGAAACCAAACACCATTTCTTTGACCTGAGTGCCTCCTCTTCCTGAGGGAGAGGCCAGGCTGGGTGCACAGACCGGTGCTTGGGTGGGGAGAAGAGGAGGGTCCCAGTCAGCTCCTGGGGCTGAAGAGCTGCTTTGTCCTGGCTGTGCTCTCAGTGCTTGCCACCTCCTCCAAGCATCCCCCTGATATAAGAGTGTCTGAGCACAGTTTCTCACTGTCTTGCTTCTTCCTTCACCCTGAGGTGTGGGCTGAAGCCAGCACCTGAGGAAAACCCTCAAAACAGAGATCCCCCAAATTTCATGCTGGCCCTTTGCAGCATTTTCAGTGTATTCACATCTGAACAAATGGCAAAATCTTAGATCCGTGGGCGAGAGCTGTTGAGCAATGCTCTCAAACTATTCAATCAACAAGTAACTATCACCCAAATAATTTTATATCAGCAAGGAGAAGAGATGCACACGCAACACAAAGCTCAGCATTTCTAGTCACATGATGACAGTAGTGCGTTGACAAACCTTTTACAGATTTTTCAGTTGTTTCCTGGCCCCTCTGCAGCTGAGTAATGAAGACAGCAAGGCCCTTTGTGTACTGGAGCTGGGTGCCTAAGGAACATCCCTGCTCCACATGACAGGCTCTCCCATGAGCCCTCCAGCCGCAGAGCAATGAGGAAGCAACCCCACAATCAGAGGAGCGAGGAGCAAAGACAAGGAGGTGCTTCAAAAAACCCTGGGAACGGGGCAGAGGAAAAACTCTTGCTCTGGTCTTTTTTTTTGTTGTGGTTTTTTTGTTTGTTTGTTTTTTGTTTTGTTTGTTTGTTTGTTTTTTGTTACCAAACCCTAAGGAGGGGGCTTTAAGAAATCCTTCAAGCTTACCTTTTTAATGAGGGAAAGCTTATACGTGGTCTTTCCATAGCATCTCCTAATTTCTTCTTAAATTATATACAACACATACACTTGAATCCCATTTATGAAAAAAAATAAAAATCCTTTCTGAACAACATGTCTATTTTAGGAGAAAGAAAACATTTCTAACTAGTACTATGTCAGTCCATTCAACTAATGCAAACCCATGTTTATAAGTAACAGCTAGTAATAACATTGCACAGCTGAGATGTTTTCTTCTGTCTGCTAACCATAATACAGAGAAAAGTGGAATTATGTTCTATGATACAAACCAAAAATACCCTAGGAAAGGAACGCCTATGTATTTAATTATTCTTTGCCACTGTGCATTCAATCAAATCTTCTATCAGAGTTGACAAGGCTAACTTTGCACCTTCCTGTTGTTTTGTCATATAAAACCAGGATGTCATTCCACTGGGAAAAATAATTGTCAACAATAAAGAGGTGGTTTCTTTGACATTTGCTAAGATATTGCTGAAAAATCTCTTTAGTATGGATCACTTCACCTCACTGACTGGGAGAACTGACTGGAAACTGAGCTCTAAAGCGTGATGGCTACCATTGTGCCTAGTATGAAAATGCAATACCTACCCTCCCCATAGCTAACAGAAAGACATCCCCCCTGCCAGGCAAAATACACATGCATGTACTCCACTCTCTCTGCCTCAAGTTCATGCTGCAACATAACAAATGGCTGTTCACAGATACTTAAAATCTATTCACAAAGGATGGTGCAGGGAGGGAAATAGTGCTGAGATGGCAATGTCTGCAACACCAACATAATTTTTAGACTGGTTCGGAAAGATAATCTTGAAAGTCCAGTTACAGTGAAAGCCCAGTGGTAGTTCCATATTCATAAAGTTATGGAGCACTTTGGTTGAATTAGTCTGAGGTATATAGCTGATGTCTCAAGGAAAATAGGCCTTAGGGGCAGAGGGAGAGAGAACCTCAGTCAGATTCCCTGACCTGACTCTCATTTTCCAGCATTGCACATAATGCATTCCCAAACAAGAGACACAGTTTTTTTAGGAACCTTGGATTTTCTTCATTTCATGAGAAAATTGTTACACATTAGACTATGAAGCACATGGTTAGGTAGTTTGTCAATGGTTATCTGATAATGTATGACAATTTACACTGACTGTCTACAGAGCTAAACACTTGCAGTGTCATCAAAATTAGTCACTGAGGTTTTATTTGACATGCAAATTAAGAAGCATAAAGAAATTAAGAAGAAAGATACTGCAGGGTTTTTTTGAAGAATATTCAGCCAGATGCAAGAAGAATCTCAGAATGGTGTTTCATCCTTTCCTATTTTTAAATCAAAAGCATGATTACATTATACATGTGCTTCCTCATTCTACACAAGAATAACTTCAATAACTGGTATGTTATACCTTAGTGCCTCCAATACAGTACCAGTTGGGCTGAGTCAGCTGGTGCTCAGAAGGAGCAAGAAAGACGACATGCCTTCCTTCAGTTTTCCCTGGCATGTGAGGTTCTCAGAGCCAAATCTGTCCCTGGCTTCTGCTGCAGGTCGTGGGAGACGTTGATAGCTTTGGAACCTGCATGATTTCCACCCGTAACAACTCCCCTTCAGCCCAACCCGCTGAAGTATCCGCCATACCTGCCTTGAAGGACCAGGAATAACTACAGGATGTAGCTGGTATCCCCTCCCATTTCTGGGCAAAGCAGGAGTTGCTTTGTATTCTGACTTACAAATAGGAAAGCTGCACATTTACCTTGGCCTTTTGTTTTCTATCTTCTTTTCCAATTTTCTGCTTCTTCAGTGTTAGCCCCTGCACTTAAAACAATTGTCTCATTAACAAAGGCCGAGTACCAGCCGTATTTCCTTTAGCGCTTAAAGTCCCACCTTTTCTAGTGAACTTTATTGCTCAGTTAACCTTAAACAATTTTAAATAGCTGCTGCTGTTTCTATGTACTGCTTTGTCCTCATTAAAGCAAATCTTGCAGATGCTGGCTCACAAAAGCACAGCATTTACTATAATACAAGCAGGGTTAGACCACATGCCAGGTGTTTCTTTTTAAGCTCCATGTATGTTAAACAGTCAAGTATTGCATACATCACTCTAGATTATGAACAAAAAAAGTGTTTCCATTATTCCTGTCAAGTTGCTTACTTTGCTGAAAATTTCAAGTCTTAATTTTTTTTCAGAGAACTACCCATCTATATGTATTTATTGTAAATGTCTGTGGTATGCAGAAAGCTAATGCAAGGTTAGTAATAATTAGAACTAATTGTGGAACTTAATTACAATGGAGTAGAATAAACATCAGTAGTAATATGTGCATTAAAATACATTGTCAATAGCTGCGTGCATTTAAGCACTCATAAACAACATCAGATATTTCTTGTAGCTGCATAGGTTTGCCACCTAAGCAACTCACAGTATGTGTGAATTCATGGTAAACTATTTTCAGAGTGCAGCGATTAATGCCACTAGATAATTGCACAGCACAAATGGCAATACAGCCAGTGTCCATGTAAGCACTGGGGGAAAAAAAGGTCATACATATCAGCACTGTTTCAGAGCCATATCAGATTAATTCAGAAGGGAGACTTAAATTGTTATGCCTTATTTATGATTTAGATATAGAACTCATGAAACAAATGAACGCTTATCCTTGGAATTCATTCTACTCAATACTGTGCTTTTCATAAAGCCCACAGCTCGTCTTCATTCATGAACTATCCCACTATAAATCAGGTGACACTTGACAGGGCATTTTTGTATTTCATCTTTTTAGTGAAACAGAGCATCAATTGCCAAAGATCACCAAGTCAATATGAGAACATACACAAATGAGAGCAAGTGTATCCGCAGAAAATGCGGTCAACCGTTTCTATTGTTATTTCAAGCACGTGAGGAGACAGACCTGTTTTTCATTTAACCCATTTACAATCCATTTTATATTTACAAAATTGAGCTGATGGGTGCACATGGTTGCAGGGTGTTTTGTGGTTACAAGCACAAACAAGGGTTGGGAGCTCTGGGCTCTGCATGTGGATCTTCCACTGGGCCTGGCAGCAATCTTCATGCACTCAGTACACTTGTACCTCTTTAAAATTGGGCAAAGATTCTGCCTCATCTTGGCAAAGCCTTTTGTGTTTTTAATTAAACAAGAGGCAATATATGTTTAAAATAGTACTGTAACTGGCAATTTTGCATTGATTGGATTAAAGTAGCAGTCAAAAGTAAAATTCCTGTGATTTTGCTCTTGTTGATCTGCTACGTGAGTAGAAAACAGCATAAAAGAATGTCAGTCAAGGATCAGATCATCATGTTACTGACTCGGGTAGTCCCACATGCTAATGGGTTGGAAATATCCCACCATACAGACTAAACAAGTTGAAGTAACAGTACAAAAAACTTTTGAAAGTTTTACCAGGAGCTGGAAAATAGAAATTGAGTCTAGCTTGCTTTTTCCCCAGTACATTTTTTTCCTATTGTCAATTACCAAGCAATTTCTTTTGTATCTATTAGAAGAAGCCATCAGGATACACAGAGGGTCTGGAAGTCCCTGTGCCTTTCAACAAGCCCATAATAGATAAACCCAGATGTGCCCACTCCACCTCTGCTATGAGACCACTCTGAGGCCGTTTGGCAGGGAAAACCAAAGCAAACGACTGCAGTGTCAGATGCGGAGCCCTAGATAAAGTACTGATCCACGAGAGCGAGCTCAGTGCAAACTGTTGTGAGCTTCCTGACTCTGAATTTACCCAAGAGCAGCCTGGGAGCATCATGGTGAGCCTAGAAGCCCTCACATTTTGAACAAAGTCTCTTCCTCAGCAATGTCAGTCATTACTGGACTTCCCAGAGCAAGCTGACTCCCAGCACTCTCCAAGGAAGGAGAAAAAAATAAAAATAAAATTTCACCTTTATCATCATACCATGCTTCCCCAGGGCTCTCCCAGAGACCAAACTTGGAGACTGTACAACAGCACTGCCTCAAGCACAACCTCAAGCATAGCCAGAGGCGGTCCGTCAGATCTCCAGAAACAGGATGCAGCTTAAAACAGATGCAGACAGACGTTTGTAGACAGACTATCAGCATCGGGGTGCTGGGAGGAAGCAAGGAAGCCTTGTATGTGGGAGGAGGTTAGACAGGGCAAGTGCAAGTCTACAGCCATTCTTGCTTCTTCTTGTGATCGCCATACTTCTACATTGCTGATGTGCGTTATCAGAAGCACATGTGCTTGCAGAAGCATTAGCAATAGTAAACCCTCTCAGTATCAGCAACCCAAAGATGGTTATGAGAGAAGGGGAAGGGTCTGTTACTAGTCTTGTCATCTTTCTGCTGAGCTCTACCCTCATTTTCATGAGCAGCACAGGGTTGTAACTACAGTCCTTATTAGTAAGAGTGACTGTACGTTGATGTATCACAAAGGAAACTGAGCCTCTTCTCTTCTGAGCAGACTCCAGGTTTATTTTCTTCCATGATGAAACAGATTTTGTGTAGCCTACATTATAAAACTAATTTTTAAGCTATTTATTCTAACACTTTCTTTCAGAGCCTTGTAAATCTTCTGCAATGAAGAGTTAATAACAACAAAGCACGTAAGTTTTTATTTGCTTTACAGAAATTAGGTTTGCATTAGAGACCGAAGCAGGGAGATTGGCTTTGGGAGGCACTTTAAGTCTGCAGCTGAAACGTGTAGGGTGGGAAAGAACTAGGGTCGTAGTAAATGGTTGGGTCCAGTTGCAAGTTGCTTTGTAAGTGGGGACCTGCATTACACTCAAGACAATTCTCTGCTACAGGGAATGGTATCAAAAAGGAAGAAGGCTCCATGCACTTGCTATGTCCCTTCTGCTAAAGTACAGTCAGCTCCTTCAGCCTACCATATAGGAGTAGGAACATTTGTGTAGCTCTCACTGAATATGTATTTAGATAGCTTGGATTTATTTCATTCTTTCCCGATACATTCAGAAATTACTCTAGTCTACCAGTCAATAGAGGACCATGTCAGCCCTAGCCATAGATGTTATCATCTAAGCATGTGATAAACCAAAAATTTCCTTAATACAGTTCTTTCAGTAGCAGACAGTGTTCAGTGTAGACAAGAAACATAATTACCCTGAGTCTGACTGCATTGCTGGATAGAAACGTGCAGGGCAACCATGTGCCTACACAAAGAAAGCTTTTAATCATTTGCACATCCTGTAGCCCTAGATTGACTCCCTAAGTCCACACTCTTCACGTAGCTGCCACGGCACTGACTCAGACCAAAGGAGGCAAGGAATTTCAATGCTGCATCATCTCTGCCCGCTCTCAGAGAGGTCAATGGCACATGAAGTAGTGTAGTGACAGCGTGACATACAGTGGCGTCCACATGACACAAAGGAGATTTTGCATCTCATTCTACAGGGACAAACACCAAATATCTTAAAAATGCCCATCACCCCATCTAAGCAGTCAAATCCTCACTAGTGAACAGGGTTGTATAACAATGATAAAAATGTGTTTGTCAGATAAGGCCCAGAGGTAGTGAAATGTTTCAACTAAGCATCACAGTTAAATCATCCTTTCTGAACTGCAAAACATGTTTCAGAGTTCGTTATGTTGCCTCTAGTTCCTGAGCTCAGGAGAGACTCCTGCATTAGCCAAAGTCATCTCACACGATGCCTTTTCCTAAGTATCGCTGAATCTTGAGTTCAGATAATCAGTTCTTACAAGTTTTTACTGACGACAGTAGATGACTCCACATTCTGACAACTGTTTTAGCTAGAATAGGAAACAGCATTTAATCCTCCTCCAAGAGTGCAATCTGGTGGTTCCCTTCACATATCAAAGAACAAAATGCTACCTCTGATATTTTTAAGTTCACTGGTTAAGAGGAGTTATTATAGATATCTTGTATGAATTTATGTACTTTACTAGATTAGGTGTTAAAATCTAATCTAGAAGTGTCTACATTAAGACTAGCTTTTGCTTGAGCAATATCTTCTCTTTTTAAAAGATATCCAGATCTAAGGATGTCAAATGAAGGAAAACCCATTTTTTTCTCCAGGCATTTTTATTCCAATGGCTAATTGCTCTTAAAAGTAAATATTAAAATTCATAATTAGCTTTCTTGATTACTCAGAATAATTTGACCCTTATGCTATTCATTTTTCGTGTGGCTTTTAATAAGCAAAGGCAGGGGGCTGGGGGGTGGAAACAATCTCTGTTTTCTGCAGGAGGAGGGGGGTGGAAATGAGAAAACCCCAGGAAACACAGATGTACCACCAAATGGCAAAATTTTCACAATATTAAAAGCTAGAGATACACTGAGCTCACTAAGTGTGCTAATTAAGACTAGTTGATAACCAGATTTTATTTTTAATACTTAAATCTTTCTATGTTAACTTATTCAAGTTCCAGCAATTATGTGCAATTTCATCAAGAGATGAAATATCTGAGCAGAGTCTAAAAAAAAAAAGTCTTGGAGCTTTTCCATCAATGGTTTTGTAGCTTGCAGAGAGTTTGTCCCAAGAATCACCTAAATTCACTCCAGGTTGAGGTTTTACATTTAGATTGGTGAAGGACTGTTGTTCTCATATATAGAATATGGATGCTCACACAAAATGCATTCATAGCCATAATTCAAGTCAGCTTACAGAGCTCTGAAAATGCAAATTAAATCTTGAGAGATGTGACTTCACAGGTTTGAAATCTTGTACTATTGAACAGTAATTCACTCCCTCCAACTGCCCTATATAATTAAGCCATACTCCACTGTAGAACCTGAAGGCTGTAGGGAGGTTGAAAACAACATTTACCTCTCTACAGCAGGAAGCCGGTGGAGGAGTGGGGAAAGATCAGCAGCTTTGTCACTTACTGAAACAGAGGTATCTGCGATAATTAATGGTTGGATATTCTCCAGCTTGAGCAGGCTTTCACAGGCCAGTGATAAAAAAAAATAAATAAATCATGGGTTTATTTCACAGGTTTCTGCCTGCATATACGCTTATCAAAGGCATGGTTTAGTATGCGTTTGCTAGAATACAGACAAATGCATCACATTTTCAAAACGGGAATAATATTCTAGCAGGAGCATCAGCAGTAGATGCAAAGCTATCTATTGTTCCCGATTCAGCCTGCCTTTTCAAAGTGAGCAGAAAATGGCAAGTTAAGTCCCACCAAGTTAGTGGCATATTCATTTTTGGCATCTCAGAGTGACATGACATAGCAGAAAAATTAAGGTACTTTTACACCAAGGCATAGATGAGTTCAGGTTTAAATCCAGATTAGTAAAAGCAGTTACTTTCTAGCATTTTTTTTTTTTTTGGTGGCTACAGAAAAGAATACATTTTCCCATATTAGCTTAACATGTCACTAGCACAGGCAGATATTTGGTACTCGATTTTATGAACTTTTTGTCACCTGAAAAAGGGAGTTGATTTTTAGAGCCAGCATTTTTAAATGCCCAGCCACCTGGTAGGAAAGTCTCGTGTTTGCTGCTTAGCTCCTACCTAAACTCCCTCCCAGCCTCTAGAAGGGCAACCTGGCAGCAGCAGCAATGCGTGTCCCTAACTTACATTCCCTGTGCTCTCTGAGGGGGTAGAGAGGCGAGTTTGCCGACATTGGTAACCCCTTGGATTCATGTAGCAGGCCCTTAATTTTCCAGAAACGCAGAAATAGTAATTTCCTGGGTACATCTCTCATGATATATTGGTTTATTTTTTGTTTCTGACTGTGGATCCACAGGCTTCAAATGAAAACAATTAAACAGCTGGTCTTTTTTTAACTTATCATTTTTCCCCAATGAAGCAGCTATTGCCTGAAATTCACCTTAAAACAGTGGACCCAATAATTATACCAACATGTACATATTTAATTACGTAGAAAGCGCAGACATCATAAGTTAGTGAGGCTGAAGAAACACTTCTGAGGAAAGTAGATTGTAGCACAACAAATAGGAATGGATGATATCACATATGGTATGTTGCCCAGAACTTATAGACTACTTAGTATTTTCTTAAGGAGTTCAGAAGCTAAGGTCGAAATCACTAGAAAATATTAGGCAGTCTACCTGCCTAGTATGGTGTAGTTCACCCCTACCTTTTGGTATCAACGACAAGGGGCCTGCTCCAACACAGCAATACAGTAATTCTGAGGTCTGAGAAGTCCTTGACAGAATACAGGAAGGTATGCACTGTGGCACTCTTTGCTGACTTCTTAGACTCCACGTATCCTTGGGAAAAAAAGTTAAAAAAAAAGTTTGTATCATCCTGTAAAGAGTAACATAGAGAAACTACTTCCCTGTGTACTGTATGTTCTCCTTTTGCCTTAGCAGTAAGTTACATCTGCACAATAACTCTGCAGAAATAGTCTTGAAAGAGCCATAACTTTCTAAAAAGAGGTAAGAATAGATACTAGCGACCCTTTCGCTACTAGAAACATAATCTGCTAAATAAGAATTCCCATCACTATCGCACAATACACATTACCTCAGCAGAAGGTACCCCTTTTCACCCTAGGTGGAATATACATATTTCATTCACTTTATTCCTAGGAATATCAAGTTTTATTACCTAAAGCCATCTATCCTCAAAACAAATTTTAATAGGTGGAAGCATTGCGCAATCTGAAATAAAGAAGAGTAAGAAGAAAGTTTTAGAAAGAAATAGCAAACATCCTCTCGTCGTCAGTTTTCTGCAAACGCGTCTGCAGAAAGCAACGCACATCATTTTAGACTTCATCACCCACTGCATACACCATGGGGAGGGAGGACAAGCCAAGTGCAGAAGAAATCCGTAATGACCCTGAATGCTAGGATAACTCTTCTGCAGGAAGGAGTAACGGGTTAGGCAAGGAGATCCTGAGGTGCAGAGCCTTGCTTGACTATCGTGTGTAGTGAAGCATACTAAAAAGTATGAGAATCTGTATGTATATACATTCTGCATGGCAAACCTATTTTGTATACAACTGAATTAAAGAAGAGAAATCTTTTAATTCCTTTGGATTGTAGGGTACAAGAACAGTCAAAATACCTGGGATTCAAAACACGTGCATTCACAACTACTTTGTCTTATGAATACTTTTTTTTGATTAATAAGTGCTTTGAGTGGAGTGGTTGCATGGACACAAAGCACTTTGCTTTCTAGATCTAGCTTTTCAAATCTACGATATCTACATTAAGAGTATTAACTTCATGGGAGAGACTTCGTAATTACTTCTGCAGAGAAAGGAGCTTAGGCAACTCTTAATGCACAGCTCTTCTCTAACCTGACTTTCCAATACCTTGACTTATCTGTTGCATTTCAAAAGAAGTTTATAGAGATAGGATATTAAGCAGCAACACTTTTCACCATATCTTTCTTCTAGTTTTCTTCTGTATTCTCATTTTGGTCCCCCTAGATAAGAAGGCATTTTAATTTCACATTCTCTTAATTAACTATTATCATAACTGGAATATTATGGATCAAGTTGAGACTATAGTGTGAAATTTCACATCTCCCCAGCATACCAATTTGACAATTAAGCAGAATATAAGCACAAGCATGCATGGCAGCTGCACAAACACCCCAGACTGAGAACAGTTTTATACAAATAACAAAGTGAATGCAAAAAGCATCTTTAAGAAAGGGTGACTGCTATTTTCTGTAGTCATTTTGCTGCAGTTACAACCCAGTCCATGCAACACAGGGGAACTCACGATCTCTCCCTTGCTCCCTTTCTGCTCAGTTAAAGCAACTGTTTTCTGTTCATCAGTCTTTAGGTTTACCTCTGCACTGCTGCTTTAGCCCTTCAAGGTATATCACAGACACCCTGAGAACAGCGAGGCAAAGCACTTGGCTGCTTGCAGTTGTATTTTCTGGATGCTGAGAGCAGTCATAAGGGCCTCTTCCTAGCTCTCTCATATCTTCTCCTTGGGCCTTGCTTGCACAGGTACATATAAGCAGAAGCAAGGTCTGCTCTGACTACCCCATCACACAGCAGAGGGAAGACACACCTTCTACGTATCAGTTAAGAAGCAGTGAAGAAAAGCAAGATCTCTTTCAGCTGTTAATAAAAGAGTCATGATGTAGCCATGTGTTGCTGGCAATCAAAACATTAGAGCTCCTTGAAGAAACAACACCAAAACTCAATTTCCATTAAAAACAATACAAAACAACAAAAAGAAAATCTCTTTACAAGTTGGAATTAAACTCATCTCCTGACTTTTTCTGGGTATCACAAACTGAAAAAGGTGCCATATTTCTTCCAGGACTGATTGTTCTGTTTCCTTCCACCTGAGATTTGTTGTGGCTCTTAACTAGCACAGGACTATAAATGCCAGAGCCAGTCCACTTAGCCAGGCCTTTTCTCCACAAAATAAATGGAAGGAATAGTAGAGTTACACCTACTGAGAAGGAGAGAAGGAGAAAGAAGAAAATAACAAGCCTTTTCTTGTCCTCGTTTGGTCAGGCCATGGCAGACTCCAAGTGATAAAATAGAAACCCTCCTATGAGTTAACCCTCCTATGAGTTAACCCTAATGCAAGCCCCAATGGCTTCTTCACACCTGAAGGAGGACCCTGTTTAAATCTCTCAGCTGAACTGATTCATAACACCTAGGGCTTATTTTATTGCAGAGCAGGACTAGCTACTCAGCTCTGGCCATTTTTAGCTTATTTCAGGAACAAAATGGGTTTTTTTGCCCTCAAGTTGAATTTAACAAATACATTTGTTGTAAATTAGAAGAGGAGGAGGAGAAGCATTTTAGAAAAGAGAAAAGTTTTCAGTCTGTTTAAAATGGATATAATATGTTCATTTCATTCACAAAAGATGGTTAAATAGGCTGAAAGTGGAAGTCTTTATTCTGCATAGAAGAAATGTTTGATGTTGGACAACACTTTTATTCTTAATTTTTGCCTGGAGTTTTGAACAAGTGCCTTTTTTTTAAATGGGTGAATGCTAAGATAAAAATAGGAATCAGTAAGAGGGAAAGGAATCAGATATCACAGAAAATTGGTGGGGTGAGGGCTGGAATCTCATTACGCTAATACCTGAGTGTATTGCAAAAATTAATTAATTTTCATTGCATTCTTTGTGAGATGAGGGGATGATATTATCGCTGTTATACAGCAAAGCAACTGAAGCATAAATGGCAGAAAAAAAAAGGACACTTTCACTGTGAGGATCTCAGTTGATGGACGTACCACACGATTTTTTAGAGCACACAGTGTTATATAGCACTCAGTATAGTTAAAGCCCAACCTTTACACACTAGTTTCTCTAAAAAGAAAGTCATACAACATGATCAATCAGCTCCTGTAAACAGTGTGTTCAGAGCTTGCTTATGCCAGAGTATGAATTAACAGTTAATAGCAGAGGGTTTCTCCTTGTTCTTAAAAAAAAATAAGATTTTAAGAATCCCCCCTTCATTTCTGTAATACCTAAGATTATGAAGCACTTAACAAGACAAATCATTACAAGAAGGGACGGAAACTTTTGCAGATAAAATTGTATGTGAGTTAACGCTAAGTGGTCTGTTTTCAGTGTCAGCTAACCTTCAATTCCTGAGACCTGTATCTGATGTTAACGATACAACAGGAGCTAATTAGTGAATAGTCAAGTGTGTAGTAGAGAAATCCTATCTTTTTTTCCCACTTTTCAACTTAAAACTCATGGCTATTCCCTGCTAATTACACTGTATGGATTTCTTAGGTGCCAACATAAGCTGCATGAACAAGATAACACTAAACTGGGAGATGAGTGAAAAGGATATGACCTTCTTAGCCAAGGTCATGGGTAGTGTAATTATTCTGATAAGCTGGGCATAATGATCTCATGTGCTATCAAGACACTCAGGCTATTCAGTTCGGCAAAAATACGTTGCATTTTCCAGTATACACTCGATGCATATGCTTTTAAAACATGTATCATAGGTTAAAGCTACCCATGCTGAGCTGCCTGAATACAGGACTGCGTGCCAGGATGATGCTGCCAATGGAAGAAAGAAAGGTATTGGAAAGGGTTGCTGCATGCAAGGGTGCCCTAGACATCCCTCCCGCTGGACAAGTAAAAGCAGGGGGATCCAGGTCTGAATTTCTCAGCTCTAGGCAGGAACTTTTCCACTGTCTCCTTCTCACAGAACTCTGGGAGACCAGGGATGTGAGTGGTGCAGCAGAGCAGCCTCAGACTCTGCTGCAAAGGAGCCCAGTGTTGGTGTATAAGGTCTGGCAAGCAACGTCAAACCCCCCAGAAAAGATGCACCAGCAGCAGGACCAAGCTTCAGCTGCTGAGCTACTTCTTAGGCCAGGGCTGAGGCCGAGGGGGAGATGCCTCACAGACCCCACCAGAAATCCCAGCTAAATCAAAGCCCTTGCCTTCCATGGATTCTCACTATTCTGCCCCACCAGCTTTAGCACAAACTATAACCAAGATAAAAGAACTAAAGAGAAATCACCTGCTCTGTACAACTGGCATATGCTTGCAGAATCAGATGAAATGAGCCCATGTGGGTTTATTGTGGGGTCTAAAGTTCAGAAGGGATTGCTCTCAGTTTCCCAACAAGCCATGGTTGAAAGAAAGCTCAGCCCTCATAATAATCCCTGAATTTAAAAAAAGCTTTATTCTTTATTCATAAGGAAATCACTTATGCATGCACAGTTGACAGGACAGAATGCAAAGTTTCCTTGAACTTCAGGCTGGCTGCACTTCTTTCTTTTTCATTCCTTAGGCTCTACAATTAAATTTCAATGTAGCCAGGAAAAACAATGTTATATCATACAGCTTCCTATAAAATCAAGGCGAGGATTTTCAGCACGTAGAAAACACAAGGAGCACATGACTGAGACACTTGAGCAACGTAACACAAAATACCACAATGCTTGCAAGGACCTGTATTTAACACACGACCAGCCACCGTGGACTGTTCTCTGTGACTGCCAGGAAATTATGTAGCCAGCGTACTGGAACAGCTATCCCCACTGAACAGAAGCAGCTGGGGAAAGGGCTGGGCAGCTACTGGGAACGCAACCAGCCAGCACACGAAAGTCTTCGGAAAGAATCAGCCCTCCGAGGGTGTGCGGAGCGTCCCGCCGGAGCTGAAAGTAGGCCTGTGCCTGTGTGGAGGAACAAGGCTGCAAAGAAATAATTCCTTTGTATTAAGATTAAATGAAAAGAAGTTGATTCTAGGGAACAAAAGCAGTGATTCATGTTTCTGAAGTTCTACCAAAGATCTGATGTGTTTTGGGCTCCTTTTTATGCTGCAGCAATGGCAGAATATGTATTTATTTGGTAGGAACAATGGCTTTCTAGCCTCAGAAGGAAATACAGAGCTTCTCATTGCAGATATCAAAATTGTATGCTGGTCTGTGACTTGTTCTGTGTATTTGCTGCTCAGTAATATAATATCACCTGCTCCGTAGCTTCTGGGCTGGGATAAATATTTGTGTTGCCACACAATCTTCTGATCAGCACATCTTCTCCACTTTTGTTTTTTTGTTCACAAGTGTAACATATCTCTAAGTAAAGCAACAGAGATTAAATAAATTAATCATAAAAACCATCACACTGTAGTGGAGTGTTTTTCCCTATGTTACTTTGCATTTATTTCGTGATCTTGCCAATGAAGTCTATAGTTGCTCATAGTACTTTCACACATCCACAGAAGTGCAAAAGATGCATAAAATATACAAGCTGATGGACAAACATTTACAGTGGAGGATAACAGACAACATACCTCCCTATCCCAGCATAGCTCCTAAACAATATTTTTCTTCCATTACAGACGTTTTTGCTCTTTGTAAAACCACTGAGGCTGGTTTAAGAATTGAGACTCAACAGCTCACAGGGAACACTGGAGCAACATTTCTATCTTATTCCCAGATCTAGTTCATCATGAGTCTGAATGACAATAAAAGCCCAACAAGCACTGCAAAACAATGAGATCGGGAAGATAATCTCATCGGTCATTTCATTTTCACTTAACTGCAGTCCCAAAAAACAAGATGGAATGTGTTTTTATTTCTGTGACCTAGCCACTTTAATCCTTGGCTACAGTCTATTGGCTATTCTTTCCAAGGCTAGGACATTTGTTCTTTGACTCTGAAATAAAATATTCTCTCATCTGATTCCACACAGGTACACCGTTTCTTCTTGATTTTAGGTCAAGGAAGCTGCCAACTACACTTTACACAATAGAAATCTCTGAATTGCTATGTAAGCTGTTAGGAAAATTAATGTATTCAAGTGTCTGCAAACATCCTTCTTCCTTCATCCTCATTTTGGGGTTGGCAAATCTTCTTTTCCTTGGTGATCCTACCTCTTCCGTGGAATATGTATTTTAATTACATTTTGCTATACATAATACAAGCCATCCAACGTCATGTATGTGACAACACAGAAAATGGCTTCGTAGCTAGGACTTCAGTTAGGCTGAAGGAAGGCTGTCAGGAATACAAAGAAATACTCTGTGGTGTTTCCTGCATTTTGAAAGATTCAAGGGTTGCAGGTAAAAACAAAACCAAAAATCTGAAATGTTTCGGATTTCACTAGTTTCACATTGTTATATTACCTTGATAATGAAAAAAAGCAGCAAAAAAGACTTCAAATTTACTGTGAAACTTGCCTTAAAATTATGTTCACTTTCTCTCTAGATTTCTACAAATCACTTTTCTTGTGCTTTGCTTCTCAGACAGAAAGATTTCCCTGAAAAAGAAATGCCTTTTGCTATGCGTCTGCACAGGATACTTCACAACGAGGTCCACAACAGCTGGGACCTTTCAGCGCTATGGAAAAAAATCAGTTAAAAAAATATTGCTTTAACTGGAAAAACACACTCCATAGGCTTTCATGCAGCAATCATCCACCAGGACTAATCTGAATATATGAGAAAACAAATGGCTTCTGAGGGCTGCAGTAGCAATCAAAGGAATTGCCTGGGTTGGATGGGGAATCAAAAGCAACGACATACGCAACGTGATGGACCACCGCCCACACAGGCTGAAGATAACATTTGAAAGGTGCTCTTACAGCTGCTAAAAAGGTGAAAGTCTGCTATCCCAGACGAGACAGCATTTCTGGAGGATCACTCGGGAACAAGCAGCATTTGGACTTACCTTGTCATTTGGCTTATGCTATATCCTCTTTGGAGCAAGTCTGAGGTGCCTTGATTTTTTGAGAGTGTACCTTGCTCTGCCTTGCAATAATCGTGTAATTACTGTACACATTATCCCCATTGGAGGCATTGCAAGTTGAGCTGACAGAAGATCAAGATTTTCTTAAATAACTAAATAATCAAGATATTCCTAATAATGAAATCATTTTCAAACCCAATAGCCAAAATGCTTTTAAAAGCAAATCCATGCTGCAAGTATGTTAGCAGTGCCAGGCATTTTCAGAACTGTCTTGGGTCCTATATGGCATTAAAACATTTGATGGGAGGTACCTTAAACATGGTCCTCCTGCTACACTGTCTGTTGCTGTATTTCTGCTCTAGATAATTAAGCAAGAAATTTCCTTCTTTTTTTTCCTTGTCTTTACTAAATTAGACTCTGTTCACATTAATCTGCTCCATATGGTCATTAGCTGAGTTATATTTCATATGCAGGATAATAAGATGGGATTTATTGTAGACATCCCACAATTCCAGATGTGGCTGCATGGTCATGGGTTGAAAAAGTCAAGTCCCCTCTCTGCCCCCACTTCATTCCTGTGTCAGATATCGCTTCTGAGTAGCCAAGTAATATGCCAATGCAGTCTGACAGAGGGCACAGAAAAATGCACACCATAAATGCCAAATGAATAAAATTGGCGGTTTTCTCTGGTGGAAAAAACCCCAAAAACTGTAAGCTTATTTTCAGCTATGGGGAAGCAAATATAAAGCAAGGGAACAACAGGTATGGATGAAAGGATTAGAAATTTCTCAGTTCCAAACAAATTATTTTATTTAGACAAGTCTTTCTTCTCTCTCCATCTCTCCTTTTTTTTCCTGCAATTATTTTGCTCAACAATGAATAGTATGCTCTGTCTGCTACAGAGTAATGAAAAAGAACAGCTGTGTGTCTATGTTTCCACAGCAATTGAAGAAAAAGTCAAATAGCCTTTTTTGTTTGTTTGTTTGTTTCTTTTTCTTTTGCAATCATGCACTTCTGATACGAGTAGTGGGTTTTAGGCATTTAGCCCAGTGGATGTCAAGAATGCTACAGTGATTAAATATTATCTTGTCACATCTGTTTAGATGCAATACATGACTCTTGAAAAATCTAGGTCACGATAGCTTATTAGTCACCCATCTACACTGGCAAGATACGGTAACTTACGTAAGACTAAGACCCATGCTGGAGACAGAAAGTCAAGGAGAGGTGTGTGAGTTGTTAATGACGGGTCTGAGAGGAAATCTTGTATTTGCAAATAGTGGCCCCCCCTTGTCAAGCGCAGTGTCCCAGCTGGCATGTGAGTGAGGCTCTATGAAAGAGAATGCACGGGGTGGGGGGGCGGGCAGGAATCACAGTGAGAGGATTAAGTGAATAAGCGGCATGCAGCCATGTCATGGTTTATAGTACTCTCCAGAAAAATTAAGAGAGCAAGACACATTTCTGGTAAAAGACAACAGAATGTGGGAGTTCTGGGTTAAGGTCTTTCATCTTTCATATGGACAGTTTCTCCAAAACTGTTCGTTTTTCTAAGGCTACAATAAGCTTTTCGCTATATGGTTGAGGTCTGTCAACAAAACTATACAAAACAAAATTATTGTCTGATACTGATGGATAGAATATGCTGAATGCCATACTTCATTATAAAACTTAATTCTTTAGGAGTGGGAACTGGAAGTATATTCCCCATGATAACTGACGTCCATGCATTAACAAGTTGTCTGCATAGCTTAGATTACCCTAGCACCCATGGTGCTCCATGAACAGTGAATATGAGTATTATAGAAACATCAGCTTCACAGTGCTTTCAAGTTTTGGGAGGGGGCTATTATTTATTTTGTGCATCTTTTCTCTGCAGCATCCTTGCATTTGAGGAGGCGAGTGGGCAGTTGTTGCAGTGAAAATAAGATAACTCCAGGGCTGATGAGCTTTTCAGTGTCTCTGGTATGTATTTCCAGCTGCCAGTATGGAAACACTTAGAAGAGACAGAGTATGGTAGGGAGAAGGTTTTCATGTTTCCTATGTCTTTTTCCAGGCATATGGATTTACAAAGAAAACACTGGATGACTCCTTGTTCTTTACAATCCACATACCCACAGATAAGGTAAATCTGTGCTTGCCAATGCCTTCCTGGGAATGGGCTTCTGGAATGAGATGCCAGCTAGAAATTGATGCAGCTTCCTCACATCAGTTTATGTGTCCAAGCTTTGTATATTTATCATTAATACCAGCCTCCAAGTTAAATTTTTCCCTCATATTTGTCAAAGCCTCTGGCAGTCTTCCCTCAGCTTAAGCTCCCATTTAACACATTCATGAAGGTGGACTCCTGTGCCTGAAGAGCCTGGGTCTGTATGGAGGGATGGCATGGGCTGGAGCCAAGGACTGTAAGCTGTGCCTTCTTGTTTAGTCACATAGCACCTCGCGCATGTTTTGGATTTTCAGGGTCTTGCATATGTAGAAAAGTATTAACAAAGAAAAATGCAGCAGAACGTAGAGTAAGTGCTTTGGAATGGGTAAATTAATTGTTTTTTTCAAGAGTTAAAGGAACCAGCGTTTGCCTACTTGGTTTTTAGCCAGTAATTTGGCTGAGTGTAACTCTCTGGATAAACACAACACTCAGAAATCTTTGCCAGTGATACATATTTAAGTAGAAGAGGCTGACACAGATCCAGCTGATACAGCTGTATGCTTGCGGGTTTTTCTCCCATTTCAGTTGTGGGGGTTTGCCCTACTTCACTCTTTTGTGATTTGTTCTTCTCCAGCTACCAGTTTTAGAGATTGGGAGGTTTTAACACGATGAGGGCTCTAGGGAAATAAGCAACAGAATTGCTTATGCCATTTCTGTTGGGACTACTTCTGTGTTTTTACTCTAATCCTAGTGTTTTGGTTGCGTAAATAGAGATTATGTGAAAGAATACAAAAGATGTTAAGCTACAGAATTTCCTCCCTCTTGTGAGCTCAGACCAGCAGCACGTTGGCTGGAAATCTTTCAGATGCAGGGGACTGGGGGAGGGTAAAGGAGGTTTCTTTTGAGTGATGTAGGCTGGGCTCCTTTTTTGGATTTCATCCTGATCACTCAGGTT
>VZTL01013424.1:3949-16289 GCA_013400535.1 Scopus umbretta
AGGCTGAGAGAGTTGGGGTTGTTCAGCCTGGAGAAGAGAAGGCTCTGGGGAGACTTTATAGCAGCCTTCCAGTACCTGAAGGGGGACTACGAGAAAGCTGGAGAGGGATTTCTTACAAAGGCATGTAGTGGTAGACAAGGGGCAATGTTTTTAAAGTGAAAGAGGGTAGATTTAGATTAGATATAGGGACGAAATTCTTCACTGTGAGGGTGGTGAGGCACTGGAAGAGGTTGCCCAGAGAAGTTGTGGATGCCCCATCCCTGGAAGTGTTCAAGGCTGGGTTGGATGGGGCTTTGAGCAACCTGGTCTGGTTGAAGGTGTCCCTGCCCATGGCTGGGTTGGAACTCGATGATCTTTAAGGTCCCTTCCAACCCAAACCATTATATGATTCCATGATTTCCAATTATGCCCTCTTCTTTACTAGGTGAAAAGAGGAAAGCTAATCGTGTCATATGCTGCAGAGAATGAAAAACGGTGAATATGGGTAACAATTGGGGGGGATTAAAATTTAATACTCTCATTCTGAAAAAGAATACAAAATTGGTTTAATCTGATTTTTTATTCCCATTATGTTCAAAAATTAAGTAGAAGTTACAGAAAACTTTCCAAAAGCATGGAAGAATTCTACTAATAAATTATAGACTTTCACTAACTTTTGTGCTATAAATATAATTTTTTTATTACAATCAGCTTTTTAGAAGACTAATATCAAAAATCTGTCTGAAATAGGCCTGAAAGACTAAAGGACATAGTTAAAATGTATACTTGACTGTCTCATAATATAGACACACTAAATAGCCAGAGTTTTAAACTAGGAAAGTATTATTGACCAGGTAAATATAATCTAATATGTTCCTGGCAAAAAGTAGAAAAATCCACTGACAGATTATTATAAACACAAAATCGCACTAAGCAGATAGCATCTCTTTAGGAGCTGTTCCCTTACTCTAAATTATGCTAGTTCTCTACAATCATTAAGTGTATTCTCTCAATAAGCTGTTCAAGTACTGAACCTTTATAATAAATTAACCTATAACTTTGTAATCCTTCAGTATTTCTGCTTCACAGCTGTGTCACTCAGGACCACACACCCTTCTTCAATCCTAAAAGGAATGACTTGCAACTAGCTTTCAAATGTACATCTTTGAGATGCTTCTGAGTGCTGTTTAATAATTACCCTTGAAAGTCCCAGACTTTACAACATGATCTTCTGACACAAATATCACTAAAGTAATGAGTGGCATGCCTTTGAGGGTTTTTCCCAGCAGACACAAAGGACAAATATTATATAGGAATATAACGTAAAACCAGCTTTACTAAGACAGACCAACAGTTACTAGCCTGGTATCCTATCTCCAACAGCAGCCAGTAACAGATGACTTGGTAAGAGTATAAAAATAGAGTTACCATGTAGTGAAACATCCCCCAAATACTCTCGAAGTCTTCAACAATCTACCTCCTGAATCTTTTTCAGTTGTGATTTCCCTTTTTTGAGGAGACCAGAAGTGCACGCAGAATGCAAGATGCAGGAGCACCATCGATACACATAGTTGTATAATGTGTAATCGCAGTCTGTTTTTTATTCTCTGTTCCCCTCCTGACAATTCTTTACATTCACTTTAACTGAGCACTGAGTTGACATTTCAGTGGAACAAACCACCACTGCTCCATCATCGTCAATTTGTACTGAAGCAGTGTCTAGAGGCACAGTCAAATATTGTACTCTACTGTGTTGAAACTTCAAACAAATATTGAAGAAAGATTTTGGGGTGTTTAAAAAGGCAACATGTGCATAGGAAATACATATATAGAAAATATTCTATATTTTCTATGTATGCAAGAGATACAAAACTCTCATTGGAATTATTTTGTAAAAGATTTTGCTACTTTCTAAATAGCTTCCAGTAAAATATGATTAAAAATTAAAGTAGCACAGAAACATAATGAAACAAAGACTATAATTGAGCCTTTTCTGTTTCCATATGACTTACTTTGATCTGAGAGAGGGAATCACCAACTTTCAGAAGTTTTTCATTGTAATACCACTCTGGCAGTCGAGGCTTATACTTGATCCAAATATTAAACAAAGTATTTGCTCTAAAAAAAATAACAAAACAAAAACAAAAAAAAAAACCACAGGAGAAAAGGTTTCAGATTAAATTGGCAGTACACTTGTCATAACAAGTAAACAAATCAGGAAGACTTCAAATTGTGAAAACTCCTTTCTTCCAAATCTATTTGAACCTCTACATATTTCAAAACAAGTGCTTATTAAAACTGGATTTAACAAGCAGCCAAGGACATTTCTGGGTTTCATTTCTGTCACCAGTTTTTATCACACATTTAAAATATGATGAAGTTTCTCCTCTGTAAATTCTTATTTAAATGTCTTAGCATTAATCCCTTTGCACTGTTCAAACATGGGTCACAAGTGGAAAATTTGTCCCACCTTTCAGCTAGGAATTGAGAGGTTCTGTTTGAAGAAACAATGTGATATTTTAAAGAAACTCCATGGATTACAGCAATTATTGGATTGGAAACTACAAATGCTAAGTGCAGGAAAAAAGATCCCAAAATAACAATGCATGTCAGATAGCAGCAAACTGAGGAACTGGTAGTCAGAATAACCCATAGAGCTATATAGAGTATATAGAGCTACACAGCTCATATATACAGAGGTATACCACGAATCACAAAAGAAGAAAGTCATTAGAAAGCCTCTAGGATGAACTGCATTTGGCATGAAACATTCAGGAATGTTAAATCATAAATGGTAGGATTCAGAGAGAAGCAAATGACTCATTTGTTAAAATAGAAAGGATTTTATGGCAATAGTTGCAATGCTATTCTGTTGCCTCTGCCTGTAATTTTAGCCACAGCTGTCATCAAGGATGACTCTGTGTAACAAATTACTTCTTTGGCTGAACCAGCAAGCCTCCCATAAACGGTAGCTGGCTCTATGCAGTTTGCCTCCTCTACAGAGGAACTGACTACATCACGCCAGTATTATAGTCCCTACTGATTGCTGTTTGATGGGTTAGTGCCTTCACGTGTACAACTTTTCCACCCTAGTCTTCTTTAAGAAAGCTATATTCAAACTGGAAAACAATAATTGATCAGACAGACTGATAAGCACAGGGATTTTTCAGAAAAGAATCGTATTACCAAATTATTAATAGTATTGACAGTGTTGTATCTCTTACATTTATTCTCTTAACAAATCACTTGCACAGAAACCTCAGCAAAGAGTGCCTTGTGAAACCACAACAGCTAAATTATTCATATCGGTAGCAATTTATGAGGAAGGAAAACAACTGAAGAGAGAGGAATTAATGTTTGAAAATAACCTTCTAGCTGAATTCTCACAGGTAAACCTTGTGCTAGCTGGAACTTTTCAATCTCTTACGACAGTGATGGTAGACTAGAATGCAAGATGCTTTCTTAAGCTGTTTTCTGTCATTCAGGATCATGGAATCCATTCTCACAGTCTCCCAGACAGCTCTTCATTTCAGCTTATATGAAGACTCCCAATAAAAAAGGCATACAAATAAGTAACATCATTTTTTCCACACAGAAAGCTGTGAGGCAAGCCACCTTCACATTTCAAGGTGAAACAGATGGCTGTATGAGAAACCTGACAAAATGATCTTTACACCAAAGCACTGCAACAATCATAATCCTTTTTTTCTACAAGTATCATCTCAGTACAAATCTCAGTTCCTGAAAGTAAACAGCAAAGAAATAAGTAGGACATTCCAGAGAGGTGCATCCTAAAGGAAAAATGAAGTAACAGCACAAACTAGGCCAAAAGCAACAATCTGAGTAAAATGTTCTAGGGCATTATGTTTTTAAAGGAAACCATAGCCCAGTCTCATGAAGAGCACCTTCTAAATGGGGAATGAGTCTTTCCTGGTCCATCCATAAACAATTAACAGTCTGGGTGGCTACTGACTTATACTGAGAGAAGTATCCCACTCTAGTTAGTAGGGATATATCTGCAAAGAGGCTCCAAGAGCAAACGAATCTGTCAGGCATTTGAACAGAGTTCCCTTGGACTATCAAGGGAAGAAGCTTAGGAAAAGACTTCCAGAATCCAAGAGGCTTGAGGGATACTACTGGGGGGGGGAGGGAGAAAGAAGGAAAAAAGAAACTGTAATTATCAGGTTGTAAGGCTGTAAAGTAACTGATACTAAGAATGACTGTGGATAAAGCTCTGGAAGGTGAGACTAACAAACTTCTTTACGACTAATCAGCTGGAAAGTCCCCAGTGAAGGTCATCTTCATTTTTTGTTCTGAATGCTCATATTAATACACGAGATTCTTAGATGTAACAAACGAGTAACAAATCTGTAATAAACTGGTTTAGTAAAGTAGTGACAAATCTGACTAGACTTCCAGCTTCAATGGGATGATTAAGGTAAACTCTATCTACTACAATGCCATGACTAGTTAGTGAGTTCATGACACAGGAATGTTTCTCTGACACAGACAAAGGAGGAGAGGGAGACGCTTCCTAAACAGCTCATCAGCCTTTCCTTTAAACAGGCTGTAGGACACCAGAATAACGAGTTAAACAAGTGAATTCTTAACAAAATACTGGGCTGTCGGAGCTCAGAGATGAAGTTTCTTCATTCCCAACCACCCTATGAATAATAAAAAAAATTTCCTTCAGGTCAACTCATAATAGTGTGCACAAGGCAAGGCCTACTTGGCTACACTCTGGGCCAAAAGTCTTTACTACAGGTAGTAAAAGATTCTCTGATACTGATCAAAAGATGTTTTATTAAATAAGCATGGCTAAGCCACACAACATGAGATGAGATCAATAGTTCAAGGTAATCCTTTTATGGCCCTGTTGCCAAGAGAAATGGGGCAAAATAACTTCTCATTTAGTTGAGGGAAAAATACTTTTGATTGCTACTTCTTCTGATTGAAAACATTCATGATTTCAGTACAGGGCAGGTCCTCAGTAATTTTTGTTTCTTACATTAGAACACTGTAAGTGCCTAAATTACGGCCTTACTGTTGACTTACCAATACCAAAAGCTGACAGCACTAGAGGAATGAAGCTGACAACTTTATTTTTCTCAACTGAACATACTAGCCATGTGGAAGCTGGTTTTCTTGCTCCTCTAATAACAAGAACATTTCGATCTCAACCCATGCCAGGAAAAGTAGTGTGACAAATGACACAGCAAGAAGTCTTCAGAGCATTTAGCAAAGCATCTGTAATAGCCATTACCTTCACAAGTTCTTAGGAATAACTACACTAAGGTTGGTTCTGCAAGCAGCACATGCTCCAACTTTGAGTTATCAAACCATGGAGAAACAACCCTGAAATTTCATAATCACAAATAAATATCCATGACTTTGCTAGCTGCTTGAACACATGCTAACAATTCAGAATTCCGGCCTTCTACCTCTGTACCACCCCTATACAAATGAATGCCGGAGGATGCAGAGCTACTGGGCACTTCATGTTACACAACGTTCTCAATGCCCTGGAGTTTTGGTATGGATCATCACTACCAGTGACTTCTGGGATCAAGAACCAGGTAGCATGAGTCCTCATCTCCATGATGAACACTGCAGAATTCTCTGGAGGAGAAAATGCTCTCATGCCAACTGAGTTATGTGTGGGCATGGGTCACATCTGCAAAATACTAGTTCGAAAAAGACACAGCTTACTCAAATCAAAGTATTCCAAAGCGTAAAGAAAGGCTTGGAGACACTGTTCATAAAGACTAATAACTTGGCATGACATTTGCAAACAGATCAGATTCTGCATGCCCAACTCCCAACCAGAAGACACAACAAATGTGTAGAAGATACAATGAATTTGTTCATTATCAGCAATTTTGGTAGTGTCTGAAGCAGCAGAGTGGTGTTCCTTCCTCTAAGGGGCCTAGAGAGGATAGCTTTCAAATTAAGAATACAGATTAGCTAAAGCAAAAAAAGGTCTGAAGCTATAAATGAAAGGCTTAAAAATAGCAAAGCACTGAAATCAGCTGCTGACGCAATACAAAAAGCCAACATACTGAGATTCAAAACACTAGAGGCAAAAGCCTGGAGACTGATATCTGCATGACAGATCTAGGCCTAGACATGAGGATGAACATGCCACATAAACAAATTAGAAATCCAGGTGGCTTAGAAAAGGAAAGCTCTCCAGTGCAGACAAATGCCAGGCTGCAGAATCCGAGTACCTCCTGAAAAGGTATGCAGCTCCTTTAGAGAAGGGTCTTTTGTGGACTACATCTAGGAAAGTACCAAGTGAAATATGTAAGGGTAGAAGCTCAGATAAGTGATAAGCTAACCACTCCGTAACCTAACTCCTGTGCTGTCTTTGAATGAAATGTTGATAACCCGGGAAACCTTCATTTTTTCTGTTAAAGACCTGTAAATTTAGAATAAACACTGCTCGGATAATAATGACGATAGAAAATCAACCATTTACCTTAAAAGAAGCAGTCGAACTTAATGTACCTCAATACAGTAGGGAGAGCTATATGAGAAATGCACAGTCTGTAGAAGACATACGCATGCACTATGAATCATACACTGATTCCAGTTGCTCTATCTTCACTGCATTGCAAAATCTAGATTTATGCATGCCCACAGACATGCATGTATGCGAGCAAACAAATATGCACAATTATACTTGCCATATGCTCTGCCTGCATCTACGTGTATAAAAATATACCGACGTAGACGCAGACACATGCACAGGAAGAGCTGTGTGGCGTTATCCTCATGTAGCCCTACTGCGAGCGCATCTTTTCGAGGCATGTATGTGCCCACACGCGTTCACCCTCGCACGCAGTAGCACATGCTGGTGGGCTGCCAGTTGCTCCAGCACTGTGAAGGGATTTTCCTACCGGAAAGCTCAGGCAGCTCTGATACAGCCAACAGCGGTGCTGCCAACTTCCACACCACCTTGTGCTTTTTCCCTAAACTTCTAGGAAGTTCTGAAAAAGGAGGTGTTCAGATTTGGAAAGGGGGGGAAGGGGGCGGTGTTAATTTTAAAAAAAAGAAAAAAAAAAAGGCAAATGGATTGCTGGTGTTTTGGCACACTGACTGCCGGAGCTGCTGACTCAGGAGCTGGCTTCCAGGCCTGGGGAAGCGGGAGGGAAGGGGCTCCCTGGCCTGCGGGATGGGGCGCGAGGAGGGAGCCGGGAAGGAGGGAAGAGGCCGGGAAGGAGGGAAGGGGCCGGCAGGGCGCCCGGCGNGGCTGCGGCGCTGACGGCTCCTCGCTGACACCCCACACCCGCCCACCCCCTCGCTCCAGAAGGGGCGGCGGAGGGGTGAAAGCCGCCTTCATCCCCCCGGGGAAGGGCTCTTCGCCTCGGGGGTCGGGTTGTAGCCGGCGGGGGGGGGGCAGCGAGGGGTCTCTCACGGCCGGAGGGGTAGGAGCCGCGAGTCCCTCGCACCTCTCTCCCGCAGGTGGAAGAGCCTGTTCCTCTCTCTGAGGCTATGCCCCGCCAAGGGGCGGCTGAAGAAGCTTCCCGGGCACCGTGCGCCACGGCAGCGGCTAGGCCTGTTGCGAGCGGAAGGCATTGCCGTATTCGAGGTGGTTTGCCGTGCCAAGGTTGCTGGAGGACCAGTGGACGAGGCCAGGAGGTACCTTACGGGGCCTTCTTTTTAGTAACCTGTTTCAGCAGGGATGTCTGAGCCTGCCTACTGCATGACTGCAGGTAAAAGAAGAACGTGTGCTAACCCTCTAACCGGTTATATCAGCCTCTTAAAAAAAGGTGGCAAACTAGGAAACAACCAGGCCGTATTTACCAATTGCTATAGGAGGCAGCCATAGCAACCTATGTGTTTTCCAGTTCTTTATAGGCATTATGGTAAAGAGGTTTGGGAGGGGTCTGAAGGAAACCGGCTGTGTTGCCATGTTCATTGTCATGATGAGCATAAGGGACGGCTTAACTGGAAACATGGAAGTGGAAGATTAGAAATGTGCTGAGTGAGCAATGAATCGCGGCAGCCGGGGCCAGTTGGAGGCAGTTGCTTGACATGGAATGGAGAAGGATCAATAAGGAGGGGTAAAGCGAAGAAGGACCTGAAAAGTGTGTCCAAGTAATTCATAGATGATAGTAAAGGAACTATCCTTTGAATGACCGGAGAGATGCAACATCAGCATGCCGAATGATGGGAACCAGAAAATACTGCGTTAGCCAGGCCAGAGAAATGATGTGGGAATCATTTAGACACGATGGGGAACATGCAAAAATTTTAATTCATTTATGACTAACCTGTCTGACTCATTTTACACACTGATTTTGTATTGTTGCCTGCTGGGTGTTGTGTGGATCCCTCTCCAACAGGTATTGTCTGACTACAGGAAGGTCTTAGCAGGAATCATTACAGGCAATTCATATGCATGGAGTTAATTCCAGCGACAATGGTTATGCATTTAGGTGGGAGCAAATGGCTGAGTGCAACAGGGAGCGGGTTCCTCGGATTTCTGTGGAGGCAGTAGAAAACGAAGCCTGCAATGAAAAGACATGACACAAAGGTGCTGATGCTGGGATTTAGAAATCACTGGGTACAGAGAAATTTTACAAGAAAACTGAAATATGAGAACTTGGCTTGGAAAGGAATTACTGCTACATTTAAAGATTTTGTCTGTGCTTTGCCACGCTAACCGAAGAGCTTCCTGTGATGGATTCCAGATGACCAATAAACACTGGTCTCTTGTGAAAGGCAGCTTGTGCCACTGTGAGTCTGCTGGTGACATCCATTTCAAGTCCCTCTGAGTATCTGAGCTAGTTCGCTTCGCTAGATGGTGCTGCATCCTAAAGGGCTGATCTTCATGGGGCCACAGAGACGTGCGCTTAACAAAGCAGCAGTGCCTAGAAGCTTCAAGGGGAACTTGAGAGACTGGAAACGAGACTGCTGAGAAAAACTTTGCAATATCTCTAATTTTTGGCTAGCAGATGGTGGACTGAATGTGACATTAGCAGTCTGAATTAGTATTTCAGCCATAGAAACAAACTGAGTCAAAGAAAACAACAAGAGAAAGGGAGTATATCCATTTCCCAAAGGGGAAGATTACAGAACTATGTAAAGATAAAGCTTTAACCACTGGGAGGTTAACCAGGGCATAGCTGATCAGCCAGCTCATGAAGAGAGTTCAGTCTAAAACTCTAGAGCTCGACAGGGTCCAAGTATACACGCCCTCCTAAGTGGCAGTTTAGTGTAAGGAGGGCAGTTGTGAACCTCAGCACCCAGGATAAAGCCATGGAGAACGATAGCAAGGAACTACACTGTAGCAAGCATGATGGCATGTATGTTATTTCAGTTTTGGAGGCTTACAGTGTTGACTCCTATTTTACTGTGCTGGAGAAGACTCTAATTTACACTTCAGGTAGTCTCCATCTAACATTTAATGGGTCGAACATTTAACGGGACCAAAAGTCAAAAAGGCTTATAGTTAAATGAATAGAACTTTTTAACTTCAGAAAGATTATAGGTTCTTCAGAAGCCTACAGCGTGTGTAATCTGATGTTTACGGAGAAAAGCTTGGTGTATACAAAACAATAAGAGAGAGATGGCTATTGAAGTTGCAACCATGGAGATGAAATTCTCTTCCAGGAGAACTTCCTCAAAAATGGAGCATACATGTCAGTACCTGTATGACTTGGAAAGTTTATAGCAACTCTTTGAATTACCTATGTTCCTACACCCTAAAAAAAATGTGATTTGTTCATTGGAAGACTAATTTATTCATCATTGGTAAGTGAACATTTAGACAGTAATCTGAATTACAGTAAAATTAGGGAGAAAGTAGGTGAGATGATGGTCTCATAGGAGAATTTGCACAGACAGGATCCCAAGCAATGGAATTTAAGTAAATAGATTGGCCCAAGCAGAGTGCTCATAGCAACCTGTGATTTAATATCACCAGGTCAGGTATAAGGAAGCTGCCTCAGAAATATAGCAACATGTGATTTAATATCACCAGGTCAGGTATAAGAAAGCTGCCTCAGAAATAGAAGGACACACAAAGAGTTAATTCAGTAAAAACCCATATAGGAAGCGTCTGCTCTCATGGCTATAGGGCCAAGAGTTTGAGTCAGAAAGGGGAAGAACTTTGCTGCTAACTCATCAAGTTGCCTGCTTACTTCTTACGTGTCAGTTCCATTTGTGTGAACAGCAGTGGAGTTACTAAGAGCAAACAAAGGGTGGAAACACTGTGTGATCACAGCAGAGTTGGGCAGGAAGAGTATCCAGTGGTATCAGGGTACAGGGGCTGAGGTAATGTCTGCTAAACCCTATTTGGTCCATCAATCAAACTTTGTTTCCTGTGATTCTGAGATGCATGTTCAGATCCCTTCCTAGGATGTTTGTAGCAAATGTACACCTGAATTTTGGTGCCCACAGTTTGCTGCTTGATATTCAGCGACAAGAGATAGTCATGGATGCTGTATTACCAGACTTCTGCAGTCCATGACATGACAGTCCCCAGCTATGAAAAAGCTAAATTTATGTCATCTCTTTCTTGAAGTTTTTAGAAAATAAAGTCTGAGTTGAGGTGATTCTGGGCCATCGCTTAGCATTTTCAGGCTGATAGGCTAAGGAAGATATGGGACTTTAAAATAATGTTTAACATATTTTATGGACTAGCATATTCAGAACTGGGATCTGCATTTACTCTACTTGCGGTATGCCTGCCTAGTCGTAAGTGCCAGTGAGAATCCGGTTCTACCCCTTTGCGTGACAGCGCGTTGTCGGATTTAAAAAACAGAAGTAACTCTAGAGAAAGAAGCAGTGGCAGGTATGTGCTGATTCCTATGGAGAAATTCAGTTTGTGAGCTAGGCAAGGAAGACACGGTTGAGGACCAATAGAAACAAAATGTCTTCTATGACAGTACAGCGTTTGCTATTCACATGGTATAAGGGAATCAGATATGATGCAAAAGAATAGCTTAGAGCTGCCCGATAAAGGTCCTTAAAAAGCCATCAGATAGCTGGAAGAGGTGAACTAAGTTGCCAAATGCCAGGCGTATACTTTATAAATGTGATGAAAGTTGTCCAATGGGCGGAGAAAAAGGAAGAACTTGTACTAACTTACAAGAGGCAAACCACTTGCTGGAATCAATTTACCTTTCAGATAACTAACTGTACGGGCAGCAGAGAAGTGCAGCAGACGTTCAGGTTTATTGCTGTCGAAATCTGTGGGACTTGTCTATACCTACAACTGATGAGATAGATGTAGGAATACAGGGCTTTTATGGGCAGCTATGAGGGATTATACTGTCACCGTTTCCTTTGCCATCCTTCTGCCCTTCATGTTTTAGGTCTGTTTGGTAGAGCTGCTTGTGGCTTACAAATAGTGTCTTTAGACTCAGGTGCCTTACTTAAATCTGCCTTTACATTTCAAACAGAATTTGTGGATTTGTAACCTTATCTAAGGGCTACCTGCTGCCTTTCAATGGAAAAGTTAATAAGGAGATGAGATACACTGTCATGTTTTGACAGCATTTGTATTTTTTGCTGTACTGTGAAGAAACATGTCCTGAATTAGGACAGTACATGCCTGACTGCAAAGGTAGGGAAATGTGAAAAGGTGGTGGAAATGGCTTATTCAGGACACAATACAGATAGCAACATTATAAAAAAAAAAAAAACCAGCACCTACAGAGCTGGAGGCACCTAAAGAGGAAAGATTGCACTGCTTTTCAAACAAAGCAGCAGTTCGAGTCCTTTACTGAGATGGTGACACATATTTGTAAAGTATTCCAGTGCTCTTCCTGTCACTGCGAAGTATACAAAATTCGTCAAACAATGGAATGGTCTCTGAACTCTAGACCATACATTAAAAAGGTAGGGGAAACTTGTGAATCTTTTGACAAGCAATTGATGGTCTTTTAAGATACGCCGAAAGCAGATCTGGGACAGTTTTCATGCAAGTGAATGCTAAGAGAAAGAAAATGTCAAGTTTTTACTTGAAAATGGTTCTTGGCTTCCTTTCTGTTCTAGTGTGACTGTGTAGTAAGAGGAAGGGAAAAGAGTGATCAACATGAGGAAGAACTGCAACGACTGAGAACTGTGCAACTGCCAGGTTCTTGCAGAGCTGCGTTCCAGTTTGGGGTGACAGTTGTCACTGTGTTTTGGTTGTATCATATGAAAGGTTCCAGTGCCAAATTCTAAAGAGGAAGTGTAAGCTTTCAAGGATATAATATAGGAGTAATATTTTTAATGTGAGTGTAAATGCTCACAAAAAGGTTTTCTCAATTTCTTTCTATCATTAGGGAAACAGGCATATAGATGAATTTCAGTTATTTGCAGAAAATGTGTTATATGGGAGAAGTGATCTTGTTCAGTTTGCCCCCCC
>VZTL01013424.1:16332-35438 GCA_013400535.1 Scopus umbretta
GTAGGAATGTGTAATATTTCTGTGAACGATCTGTGAGATTTGGCTCACCCACTTAGGCTGCATTGTTATGCACTGAGTGGGTTAGCCGGTCTTTGGAGAGGGAGATGCAGCAGGTTTTTTTATATAGCTGCCTGAGTTTGTAAGAGGTTTAAGTTGAGAAACAACAGATTCTGAGATCTGCTTTATGGACTTAAGTACCAAAGGTAGCAGTTGGACACATCAAAGTCCATTAGTGACTTGCCAAAAGATGGAACGATTGCTTCAATGAGATAGTTTGCCTAAAATACCTGTCATTTTCTTTATTTGATTAAGAGATGCTTTATTCCAGTTTATAAGTACATTCTACCAGTTTATAAGTACATTCTACTCAAGTAGACATCAATTAATACAGCATATTTTGGAAAGACTTCCAGGGACCTGCAAATATTTCTTCTGAGGATGTACTAATTTTGGTTCAGCAGACAGATCCTGCAGGTAAACTTCTTGTCTTGCTCAAAGGTCTTGTCTCAAATCTCAGAAAGCTGTAGGGGTTCTTCTAATGAAGAAGCTATGTCTAAGGCTAGTTTAGAGTGATAGTAAAGAAGTCTTGTGCAAAAGCCCTGTAAATCCCTTCCAGTCATGAAAAGGTGAAAGTCTCAAAAAAATTTTTAGTGATGTGCATGAAAGCGGCATCTTAGAAACACACTTAAAATGCGAACACTTAGCTGTATGTATAAAAACCTAGAGAGAAGCCTGACCTAAAGACAACATCCAATTTATTGAGCTGAGAGACAGGCAAGATGGTTATATTTTCTATGGGATGTGAGAAAAGAAGTAGCAGAGATTAAGAACAGAAATGAATTCTATTTTAGCTGCATTCAGCTTAAACTGATTGCTAGCCATGTGGTAGTTAAGATTTGATTTTGGAAAAAAAGTAGTGACGTGTTTTGTTTAAAACCATCATGCATTTTCTTCATTTCATAAAGCTTCTCAAGACAAACTTTAAATGAGAGGAAGTACAGCCTATTCCAAGAAATAAATTAGTTCTGAAAACCTTCCTAAATCTCTCTTGAAGCCAAATATGACAGTGCATTTTTATTCATAGTCTCCTGATGCACATTTGCTGTTGTAATTCTGAGCTGCTACAAATGCTGTAGATAGAAATTACCTTGGGAAATAACACTATTGTTTGTACATATAACTCCCGAGTAGCCAAATGCATCCTTATCATGACACTTTCTCTATTGTGCATTTGGTCTAGGAGTACTCACAGGATCAAAATAGACTCTTCTAGGAATTAGCCGTTGGCAGCAAACAAAGGGAGACCTAAAATAACCTGGTGATGACCTCCAGTATTTTTAGATCAATGCATTTCTGTTCAGGCTATTTCTTACTACATTACAGTAGGAATTTTGAAACTTTTCAGGATCATTGTTTCTATTTTCCATTCTCATTAGTTTCGCACTCACTTGCCAGAATATTTCACTCCAAGATCAAACTATCTGCTGATAGATATTTGTTCAAGCAGCTAACAGAAATTGTTTTGGGCAATAGCCTGACCTTGGACTAGGAGATTTAGCAGCCTGGAAGCCAGCAGCAGAAGATTATGCAATGTGGAAGAGCAGTTATTTGTTGGTTATTAAGCCTTGCTTATTGTAGCTCAGATTTTTCGACAATACTTTTTTTTTTTCTATGTCATCATATTTTCTAGGTTATTCTTTCTAATAATATATACTATTCTGATCTTTTGGTATATTTTATATTATCTTGGTCTATATTATTTCTAATAATGATATATGTAATAATGTATGTCACTGTGAGCTTTTATCTCAGTACTTTAGAATTTTAGAAAATTAGTGTTTAAGAACAAGTAATTGGTTTGCATTTTATATACATGTGGGAAGGTTATTTGTCTAGTTTCTAGAATAGTGGTACATGGGCATGTTGGCTTTATTTCAGTTTAAATAAAAATTAGAATAATTTCTTTTGTAGAGCAACTGGTGCTGTTGCCTGATTATATTTTATGAGATAAAACCTGTCCAGAAACAGGATTATATGTTTATCAGTATATCTATAGAAATGCAGATACTGGATCATTAAATCCCTAGTAGGGCTGTAGGAAAATCTACGATATCAAAAAGTATAATGGCACTAAAGAAGAGTAAACAGTTGCTAGCAGGAAGATTAAAATCCCAGGCTAGCAATCAGCTGCTAACAAGAATGGGTAGAAGTGCAGGTGTTTCCCGCGGGGATTCTGACTCCTTTTGGTGGTAAACCACTGATTGCTACTGATATGTAAGCCCGCAGAAATTAAGCTGGAGAGCAGAAGTAGATCTGTGAGAGCTAATATGGTTGAAGTAAGTCTTCCTTTAGCCTTTTTTTCCTTAACACTTTAAAGGGCAGACCATTCATTTCAGTATTACTTTCAAAAGTAGTATGCAAATGCTTTATGGGAGTGGAGTGCCTTTATTAAAAATTAAAAAAAAATTACTCTTTCTGGTGTTTGGTCCTGCATCTCATAATCAGTGTGGCAAGTGATTTCTAGTTTTGACTGCAATTAGTTTGAAATAGCTGATACTTTTTTATCTCTTTCTTCTTTTTCTGAGCCACCCTTGTTTGCTATGCATTTTTATTATTATTTCTATTTAATGCCTAGGATTTTTTTCTGTTTTGATTTTATTCAGATTGTCTTTCTACTAGAAGTTTTGGCTAGGGCTTATGTTTAACAACATTTAGTCTACTTTAAATACTTTAGAATTTTATAATACTTTATTAGAATGATATTAGATGTCAGTAGAGTAACTTGGAAACACTGCTTTATCAATCAGAATGAGATAATTTAATCCTTCCTCAGACTGAAGGACCCTCCACAAAATTGTAAATATACCTCTCTCATTAGGCCAGCTAAGTGAAGTTTATTAGCTGTACATCTGAACTTCTCTCTGATGAAGAGAGAACTTGGATGGAGTAGTATTCCAGGACTGAGCTGGACTCATGTGACTCTTTAGGCGGAGAGCTCTCTCTTTTGAGATGAATAAAAAAGGAATGCAGAGAAAGGGAAGCAGTAGAAGATACGTACCTATATAAAATACCAAGCCAATAAAAGAAAAAAGGTCTTGGTTCTTTGTAATTCAATAAAGTTTAGCTTATGTGCCTTAACATACACTTTCATCTAGCATTAAAGTGTAACAAAGAAATAAATTAATAAAACAGTATCAGGAAATAATCTGTAATATATATCGTCTGTTGGGAATCCCTATTTAAGAAACAGTGACATAATTTTTGAAAGGTCCTGTGAGTGAAGAATCCTTCAATCATCTCCCTAATTTGAGGTCTTACACATGACATTTTTCAGGTCTGTTTTCGATATCTCTATTCTAGGTTTTTAGAGAAAAAAGGCAAGAGGTCCTAATTCTTGCAGTTTTAGCATTCTGTTAAAGTCTTAAACCGCCAAGCTGACAACCTATAGTATCTATTTTCTAATGAACAAGACATTTCTACTTCCCAATCTCCAACGATTACTCTGAACCTCTGCAATTAGCCCCTTACAAATATATCAATAGTATCATCCATTCCTTTAGCATAGCAATTTTTATTGCCATTATATAGGACACAAAAGACAACTATATACATTATATATACAACTACATCCATTTCTGGTCAGCATACTATCAGTTTGTTCTTTACATTTTTTATTTTCATCCAATAGATGCTCTAAATAAAATTGTAATCTTTACCCTTTTCTCCCTCAGAATTTCAAATTAGAAAGATCAAACTATTTTCTTTTCTCTACATGATGGCACTTATGGAAAACAGAAATTGCTATCGGCAGTTTCCATTTAATATTGCTATTAAACCATGTTTAATTGATGCGATAATAAAAAAGCATTTAGACCTTGGCCGCACGAATATAGATGAAACTTTGGTAGTGAGTTTTGAAAATTTTGCTAAAATGCTTTCAAGTGGACATATGGCTTTTGATCTGTTAGGTATGGTTATGTTAAAATGGCTATTATTTACTGAATGGATCTACTTTGTATCCTCTGGCATATCTATTACATTTAGAGACAAAAGCATGGTATTTACCTTTGTGGAACCAAAGTAAGTGAGCTAGATTTTATTCCTCCTTCTGTACTCTTAACAATAGAGTTGCTTAATAAATTATCATTAAAGGAGCAAATTTTGTTGTGTTGTACCTGTATAATCCCATTACAAGACTGACAGAATGATTCCTTAGAGAAGATAGGCACAACTTCACTGAAATAAAGCATTGTACATCCATCTAAGTTAGCACAAAGGTAACTTAAATATGGTCATCAGAAACATAATCACTAGGTATCAGACACGAATGAAAAAAACCCAGGCTAATTTGTAGATCTGAGATTATGGGTGCATCTACATTAGCAATTTGGTTTGGATCACGAGTGTAATTTTAAAGCATCCCCAGCTCCAGCACTTGTTTCACGTTATGGAGTGATCTTGAGTGCATGAGTTGAATGGAACTGAGCTGAAATGTGTGCTCCACAAGTACACCTGACATCCTCCAGCTGGTACTGGAGATTCAATCTGTAGGAACAGACTAGAACGAGTTCAAAGTAAAACCCAAAAAAGTGCATTACGTGAACATTTGGGAAACATAGCCTACTTTGCTAATTAGGAAACAGATTTTTTTAAGCAATATGAAAAACCATTATGTCATTTCTGGGGAGCTGCTTTTTAAAATATCTGTATCTGAAGAAAAAAAGCCTTCTAAGACACCACTGCTACCTACACTTTTCTTTGCAGAGAACTTTATGCCACAAGTTAAACATGATTTCTTACTTGCCACAGAACTACATCTTCTGTCTCAAAAGAGCTGAAGAGAAGATTTTCAGTGTCTCCTCAGTGTCTTTAACATCAACGACAAAACTGCAGTGATTATAAATACCTAATAAAACATGCCAGCACATTGCATATGGTATCGTATCTGTTTCAAGGTTAAAGGTTACAAATAGGGCCTATGCTCCTGGTTTGTAGTTTGTCCCATGTTTTAGTTAAGAAAAAAGGACCACATAATTAAGCTCTGCTACAAAAAGTGCTCTCCAGCTCTAGAATTACAATGTCCATTTCTTTAGATCTTTGGTTTATTTCCTCAAAATAAGAAACTTAGTGCATCATGTACTTTCCTGGGAGCCTCCATTTTTTCCAGGCTACTCTCCATAGGCCATCTACATGTAAATACTTGTCCCTAACCCAAGGCCCACTCGTCTGTGCAGCTCAGTTGGTAGGCAGGAGATCACAGACTGGAAGATTCAGTGTGATGGCTCTGTTCACACTGTTTTACTACAACCATTTGCAGGGACTGAGAGAATAGAGAGCCTGCCCATATCCATGCTGCAGATGTGCATGGTTCCTCCAGAGACCCCATAATCATTTCCTTAAAACACATACTAAGTTGCATGCCTGAGAATAATGTCTATCTTACTATAATACTGCTCCTGCTGTTCTTTCAGATATCCCAGCAATACCCACCTAGCCCTCACTCAACAACATGCACCCACCAAAGAATGTGCTTCTCCTCTGTGACATTTCAGCCCCTATATGATCTATAGTTCGCAAGAGCCTGATAGTTCAGGGAGAGTGAAAATTGGTGTGTTTTCAGGGAAGCGTAAGAAGAAAAGGAAATGAGTTGACCAGTGCCATAATGCCAAAACCCAATTTCAGTTCGGGGTCAGATGACTCTGTTGCTAGTCCTGATCTGACGTCAGATGCAGCATCTGAACAAGATCTAAACAGGCTTAGCCACTTGGCATAGTGCTGTGCTGTGTGGAAATACCAAAACAATGTAATTACAGCAGAAGGATGTACCAGAACAGTCTGTCTCTGAAGTTAGTGTATCTGGGCTCATGTTGTGTCTTTCTGATAGGGTGCTGTTTTGCATAGTGTGGGTGCACATTTAATGGCCAGTATTCATAGTACCACAGGTGCACAAAGTGAAGCATCTGGGAACATAAAAATATGGAGATGACAAGACAGGAGAGACTGTTGCTAGTGGGATGCGGTAAAGAGGCTGTGATTTGCCTTGGAAAGCTCAAGGGCTGTAAGATGCAGCATCTGGCATACAGGGAGAAGGAACTGTAGTAGATGATTGTACAACTTCTGTTGTAGTTGTACAGGATGGAAAAGAGCATGCGAGTTGTATTCTGGTTTGGGGGGAGAGAAGGAGGGAGCCTAGAGAGATTATGAGAATCCACAGTAAGCGTTGGGCAAGGAGGCAAAGACAGAAGAAAGGGGTGAAGGGGAGAGGTCACAAGGAACAGCAAAGGAAAAGAAAGGAAAATGGGCTGCAGCATCCTAAGTGCCTATGATGCTAAAGAGTAGGGTCTCAGGAGGGGAGTTTTCTCTTAAGAAAAAAGAAATCATGCCTTGAACACTGAAGGAAGTAGGTCTCTCAAGTACAGCCCCAGAGGCTGCTCAAGAGAATAGTGAGAGGCGGTCTGGACAGAAGAGGGAAATAAATGAAAAAGAAAAAAAATAATACCTTCCTCAGAATTCTTCCTAAAAGAGGTACTTTCAATTTCATATATATGTTTGTTGTGGTTTGGGTTTTCAGGCAGGGAACACGATTAAATTAGCTGTGGCAGACCCCAGGCCTCATTTTTCTCAGATCTAAAATCAGGCAAACTTCCCTTTGATAACAGCAAGCCCAACTAGTATCTAGCTCCAGCTCCCTCCATGATAGTAATGCTGGCTGCTGTCACACATGAAAAATGGGGTTCCAGACTCATTTTCTAGGGAAAAGGGCCTTAATTTGTTATCGCAAAGAATATGGTATCAGTAGCATCCTGAAGTGTTTCTTTTTTTGTCTTTGGAAAAGCTTTTGCACCTTTTAAAAATAAAAATGAAGATTCTCAGCAGAGGCAAAGGTGGGGGCTAATGTTACTGCTCCTGCAATTTCCTTTATCTAAGATGTTTTTCAGGGAAGCAGTTGGAGTAGAAGGCAGGGAGTGGGAGTGCTGAATGGGAAGGTGAGGGCGTCAGGCAGAGCTCCACAGAGCGGGTGGAGCTCCCTCAAGCCTCTGACTTATATTTTCTGAGTCAGAGAATTCAGGGTTGATGGTGGCAATTATGTATGCTGGGTACAGCAGAGATCTGAGATAATGAGATAATGGTCTTCCTTAGAAGAGAAAGGCAATAGCTGAGAGCAACAGAAGTAGACAGTGAGAAGAAGGGAAAAACATGAAATGGGAGGAGGTCGAGGCATATGTTTTAGCAATGGGGCTGGAATTTCAGGTCTTTAAACCTCTTCAACAGGTGATACTTCCTCTGTGGGACTCTGTAGCTATTAATATGGAAGAGAGACATTAAAATGCAGAGAGACAGTCTGGCGCTTAGTCCCCGAGAAGTTTGCAGAGAAGGACCTGTGGGAAACTTCAAGGAAAGTGTTTTGCCTTGAGGTTATAAATGGTGGAGCATTTCTTCAGGGTTGTTCCTAAGCAAAGGGAGCTCTGGAGGTTCAGGCCGAGATGATGATCTTTTCATTAATGAGCTGTAAGAGGTCCCAGTGTGTTTTGGAAGGTTTGAAGAGATTGCTGTTCATAAGTGTCATGGGATGACTTTTCAGGTTCACCCTGTTGTGGCCTGAATGATTTGATAATGTCTTGTCTACACTACATTTCTCTTACAGTCTAGGGACGTGTCTGTACTTCATCAATTTTCTTGGCAACACATTTGTTACCCAGTTTTGATTTGGTGTCTTCATTTTGTGTCCTTTTTAAATTTAATTTCATTTAATTTTTTAATTTTGCCATTTAGTGTAAGGTAATTACTGCAGTTTAATAACTGAAATTACTGCAGCATTTTGGAAGTAAACAGTTGATCACTAGTCAGGCTGAATCCAGTTCCCTTTAAAAAGCCAGCTGCTCAATGACAGGTCACATGTGGAGTTAAGGAATATCAACAGTAGCCTGAAACTATTCTACACTGTACTATTCAGGGAGTAGGTAAATTTGTTAGATTTCAATACTAATAGTTTCTCGGGCATCATTACTACATATGAATGTACTCATCTTTTTTTTCTGTTGTATGCATCTCTGTAGCGCCTCTATTATTATCATAATTTAGTACATCTCTGTCATTTCTTTTGACTATTATTTTCAATAGAGAATACCTGAAAAGTGGACACAATTAAATTACTGAATAATGCAAACCACAAGAGGTATTTACAGAGAGGAAAAAGAAAATACAAGCTAATGGCTTGTTCAACCCTCATTAAATACAAAATGCAACATTTACGATAAGGTTTCTGAATTCCTTAAGCATCCTGTATAGCCTATGGCCTTTCTTTCAACCCTAAAGCTGTGCAGCCCCTCCACTTAAAGTGCACAATAACTGTTCAGAGGAAGGGAGATTTTTGCATTTGCAGATGCATGTGCATTCAGTAAATAGTTTCCAGCTATTGCTGAATAAAAGCCCAGTTCTCCAGATCAATCCTACCTCGGTGGGACCTGTGGAGCCTAGAAACACACTGATTCCTGAATCCCCTTCTGAAACTCACTCTGATGTCAAAGACAATTTTTCTTTATCTCAACTCTGTTTATCCTGGTCAGCACCTCAGCCATCATCCTTTTACTAGTTATTTGACATCCATCATTAGTGTACACTACCAGGATGTTCTAGTGCAAAGCACTAAAAATTATCATGGTAAATGCTTGTATCACTCCAGAACATGATATGATTTTAAAGACTGGACCTTTTACAAAATAAGAATGCTGCTTCACCGTATGCAGAAAGAGAGTTATATTAGTATGTGGAGAATCAAGCTCTGCAATCAAGCTATTTCCTGATATGCATCTCTTCATAGCGCACGTCACTTGAGGATGTTTTAACAGGATAAATTGAAGCAAACCAAGTATCTTATTTCCACGTCTCTGGTTTTTGAAAGAAACAGGAAATACGAAAGGAAATTAATACATCCAGCACTCTTGGGTAATAATTATCATAGGAGTTTGAAAAACAGTCACACAGAGAAGAATATTTGCAGAGTCAGAGACCACAGTGACCTCCCACACTGTGAAGTCCTTTAGAATTACTGAAATTATATACAAAGTAAAAGCTCTTCTTTCCCAAACAGCCGCCTCAATGTCACTTGTTTCCACATTCCGGCTTCTGTTGCTGCATCCCACACTCTCTCTGTTGCTAAGTGCTTTAGGCTTCTGCAATATGTTCCAGCAGCTCCTTGTTTCTTTCAGATCTCCGAACGTGCTATCATCTGAGAGCAGAATGTCTAGGTTTATCTGACATGGTAAGAAAAAAAGATTAAACTGTACAAATTACAGCTTCCTGAAGAACACGAGAATTTTCCATACCAAAAAATGTCTTTGTAATCTTGCATGCCCTTTCATAACATTTTGTTAGAACATGTTTTCAATTCACAGTCGGATATGTGAGGGACGGGGGCACGTTATGGCTCCTAGGAGCAGCTGTAACTAAACCTTGACTGCAAGTGACAATAGCAGCACAGAGTGCTTGCAGAAGCTTAGATCAGTGCTGTCACTGAGCTATGCAAATAAAGCAGCTCATAAATAAATGGAAATCATAGGAAAAGTGAAAAAAGACAATACAACAGTTAAGAATTTATATAATTTTGTAATTATATTAGTAAGTATTGACTGCTACAGCTAGTCATCATTCTGGCTTAAATATTGCTTGGTTTCTTCTACTCTTGCAGCAGGCACATAGTAGCTTCTGTTTAAAAGAGAATGATATTGTCACAGTTATTCACCCAGCTATGCCTGTCTTGTCTTTTTTTTCTTTTTTTTTCTTGGTAGGCGTCTTAGTGCAGTTTTCAGCCCATGTGCCTTTATCCATCCTGGGGTACAATTCCACAGCTCTCCCTGTGTCCTCAGCTACGCTTCCAGCATACCTGCTACTGTGATTGCTGGCAGGTTTTGCTGTATCTCTTCCATTCAAGTTAAGATGAGCGACTTTAATAATGATTAAAAAGCTGTCTTGAAAGCTAACATATATAATTAAACTGGGTGCATATCCCCCCTATCAGATACAAGAAACATTCTAGGTATATATTTCCGTTACATTTGCCATATTCCAAAGCCAGCTCAAGATACAGATAAAATAGGCAGTATTTTCATGAGAAAGTAATTCAGCACATTAGAGGTGGATCCGTAGAATGAAACAGTTGATACTGAGGCACCAAATTTTTCCATGATATGTGTTTTGGGGGTTTATTCTGGATTATATTTAGCCTGGTCCCGGGAGCCAAACACCTCCGCTACACATGTGTTTCAAAGCTTTCTGAGGAGAAGGAGTGTTAGGTGCGTGCTAGAGAACCTTGTGACGATGCAGCTCACACACTATTTTGGAACCTACTGTCCCCGTTAACACTAGGGTGCATGTGGAGCAGATTTGAAGCAGAGCTTCTGTTTTCATTTTCTCCTTAAGGAATTTAGTTTGTGTGCACCCAAACCACTCTGAGAACTGAAATACCACATGGTAAATGGAGACAATGATGGGATTTTCCTCCTAACTGCAGTATTGCTTTGAAACAAATTGCTAATGTAGACCCAGCCTTTGACAGCTGCTGAGGGCAGCAATCTGCCAGTTCTGCTAGGGCCTAGGAGAGGAGATCAGCCGCTTCATGCTGAATCTCTTTCCTCCATATAGACCATCTTTCAATATCCCTGCAGGCCTTCCTGCTCTTCTATCATTGCTCTGTCTTCTTCCTTTTTCCACATCCATTCCCACTACCAGAAAAAGGTCCCTGATCTGCCCCGTTACATCCGTGCGGAAGGTAAAGGAAGTGAACGGTGGCTGCTGAAAGATGACGCAGGCTGTAGAGTGAGGACTGACAACGGCCTGAGACCTGAGCATGGAGATGCCATAGCCACGGAGAACTGCAGGAAGGGTGTCTCTAGGGTGGGGTGGGCATACACAGGTTGTGAGAGAGGGCTGTAAAAGCCCCCGTGGCTTCTAAAACTCTGTTGCTTTTTTTTTCACACCCCCGCCTCCTTTTCTTTCATCCTCACTCAGCCTCCTAAAACATCACTGGCAGTTCATAGTACCCTAACATTCCCCTGGAACAAAAAAAAGGCTCCTCCTGGTGTCCTCGTTTCTTATTCTGAAATAGCTCGCCTGCTAGTGCTGCAAATTTTGATTAACTACAGAAAAACAGAATTTTTAAGACCATGTTTCAGCAGATGCTTTCTCTCCCCATACAGAGGGAGAGAGAGTTTCTTTTTAAATCTGACTGGTTTCTCCTGGTTCCTAGGCCTCTTCTTTGCCTCCAGACATGTTCTTTTAATAACTGCATGCTGAGACAAGAGCTATCTTGACTTCATTCCCTTGGTTAGTCTGGGCCTGAAACCAAAGCTGATAACCACTCTTTCCCTTAATTAAAAGCCGGGATAGGATGTTCTTAAAAGCCTCTGTGGAGGACCGGGGTTAGGACACCCTCTACTCTACAGTAGTGTTAAATGGCCTGGGTTATTTTGAATCAGAGGAGAATACCAGCCAGACCAGACATTACTCTAAGCTGGGATGCAGCAATTAATAACTAAAAAGCAGTATAAGGATCAGCTGAAAAGCATGCCTCATCCCTTTCTAACTGGACAAAATAACAGCACAGCTCCCACCCAATCTGGGGCTGAGGCCCAGGCCAAACATGTAAGGTACACATAGCCATAGCCCCTGCACCATTCTTTACCTCCTGCTTCTTTTCCCCTGAAGCGCTGGTTAAACTGAGTAGGTTTTACGGTGCAGTTATATGCTTAACTTGCTAATAATCAGCTCAGCGTAAATATCGACACAGCGCTGCAGAGAAGCTCAGATGTCCTCGCAATCGGACCACTTCAAGGGAGAGTGCTGCGCGTGGAAGGAACAGAGAGAATGAAGTTAGATGCCAGAGGGCAAACAGGTGCCCTACAGTACCCATGGGAGAGCAAAAAGGAAGGAGGAAAACCAGTCAGAAAGCTGGTAAAGCTAGGGTCATCTGGAGTCATCCAGCCAGACTCTGACATGGTGGAAAAGGAGTGCCCAACAGAGCAACTACAGAATCACATGAGGTGACACCAGTGATAAGATTTTTCTACGTAGAAAGACTAGGAAAAAAATCAGGTGCAGTAGCCAAAAGAGTTTTGAATTCATCTGACAACGGCCAAAAGCAAAAAGCGTTCATGTAGTTCATTGGCCAGTACCCACTTAAAACAAAACCAAAAAATAAAACCGCAGCTGTAATGGACAGCAGTTTGATATCTTTGCTGATGTGCTCCTACAAGGCCAAAGAATAATGCAGGTAGAAGTGACCTGTATCTCACACGTAAGGAGATCAACCTAGGAAGCACCAAGACATGTTGTGTTGCTGTGCTGCCCTTGCTACAGTTGCAGAAGGACAACTTTCATGTTCATTTAACAACTACAAATGTCTCTTTAAGGGTAGTATACACAGATGCAGTGGATTTCCTGAACTCTATTCTTGGTATGTTACTAAGCTACGACTGTTTCTATGGAGAGCTTATTGGTGGGCAAAATAAACTGTTTTGATGAATTATAAAAAAGGTAAATTAATTTTCAAAAACAAAATATTTCATGAGAATGCTAATGATATGAAATCATGCTAATATTGAATTTTAAGTACATACTTCCCTCCTCTTCCTCATTGTTTTTCTTTTAAATTTCTAGCAGACATTTATCCTAAATTCTGTATGGTCTGCAAACTGATATAACTTATCTGTCCTGCAAAATACTTAACTAACTGTAACAGCCACCTATGTAGTGGCTACAAAAGCTCCAAATGAACATTTATTTGTTTTTAAAAGCTAAGTATAATTGTACAGCAATTTATTGTGGATTATAAGTATCTACATGACCATGAATATGCCATGTTGTGAAGTGAACAAAAGAGCTTTGAAATAAGAACGGTAAAGGCAAAGAAGGAGAGAACAAATAAGTATGTTAAATAAAACTCAGCATTTAATTTTAACATGCTCCTGTGGTAACAGCTAGACTCTACAGATGACAAGTAATAGATATGTGGGGGTTTGTGGCATTCCTGCTTCTTTCTTGTTTATAGCTCTAATTATTTTATACTGTGCTGAAACAGACCTTGAAAAATGCTGTGCTTGACTTAGAGAACAGTTCAGTTGATCAATCAATGATTTGGCAAAGGAAATAACAAGAAGCTACACAAAGAGAAATCAGTGAGGAATTCCACAATTAAACCAATTAGAACTGATAAGTCACCTCTTCTTTTTCTATCTTTACATCTGTAGAAATTATTAATCTCATATGAAGAGGTACGTTGATATTTTCAGTGTCAGAAATATTCCATATGTTACGTATTAATTTAATCAATTGTCTTTTTCTTTTTGTTTTTCATAAGAAAGCCAGCCCAGGATCAAAATTCAACTTTAAATGCCAATGCAGAAACATAAAGTTCCTCACTGGCACCTACGAGGAAGCTTTTCTTTCCACGAGCAGGTAGAAGCTGCCGTCTAAACCCCTCTGGTTTTATGCCACCCTTTTTTTCTCTCTCACTTGGTTGCAGTCTTCCAAATCTAGCACCAACACATGAATATACACACAGCTGCCTAAAGCAGGAAGATTCATAGGACAGCAAAAATGAGTGAAGAGAAGCCTGACTGATCTGGCTGTGCTGATTTAAAAAAAAAATTACAGACCACACCACTTTGTCCCTCCCATCTGCCAGAGGGTACCATCCTTGTAGGAGGTGTGGCAGAAGAAACTACAGGCATCTGACTCACCTGCCTCAATGTCCTCACTGGTGGTTAAAGCTAATTGCCACGCTATACAGGGAAATGGGTGCAGTTCCCATCTCCTCTCCCTCAGGGTGTAACAACTTTCAGCAGAAGGGTAGGGCAACTAGCTGGGGCAGTAATGCATTAAAAAGTAACATCTTAATTCTACCTATCTACCCTGCATATTTAGTGTTGCTAAGATTATAAGACAGCAAAAGCCTTTGGCCTAGACTGCCAGGTAAAGCCCCACATCTACTTACCTCCTAATTTCCTGCATTCTTTTTCCATATCTTCTCTCTTGCATTCTCTTTCATCCATCCCAGCTCTCCTCCCGTCTCCCTTCTCTTACCTTAGTGCTTGTTTTGCATAGACTATCTCCCACTGACATCAAAAGCTACCATTATAAATTGCCGATATAAATCAGGAAAGCAGTCCCGACAGCCAGCTGCCAGTGCACAAACAAACTGCAAAATGTAGTTGATCTGAGCATGCACAGGGATCTCTAGAATATATAAGGAATTCTCTGCGCATCAACAATACACGATATACCCATGACTTGCGATGCACAGAACAATATGTGCAGTACTCAGTCCTCCCTACAGTAGCCTATGTTTCCCTCAACCCATTTCATTCTGTCCCCAGATTTCCCGTACTTCACTTCACCTCCAACATCCAGTACGTATACTGGTACCATTTTCATGTGTCCTTTCTCATAGTCTTCATATTCCCTACATCGTATTTTAGCTGCGGTCCCACTTCTTTTATTCCCGTGTCTCTCCACACCTTCCTGTCCAGTCATAAAAACATACATTTGAGAATGGTCTGGTTTCGTCTTCGCTGGAACAGACACCCTCTTTGCTAGAACAAACTTCATTTTTATGTAACAGGATTACAGAAAAGTAACCAGCTGTCATGACTGAAAGCAATTTCACTTAAGTCCTAAAACTCTGGAGAGAGCAACCATTACAATACGGAAAAAATCATAAGTTTGACACCTATAATCTTGTAACTGCAGGAATCTCTGTGTATTTTGTGCTTTATTTTCAAATCCACTAAGTACTTTGGCAACAGTACAAATGTTCTGAGACTCATTGATGGCATTTCTAATCAATTCAGTGAGTAATGACTGCAAATTTCTATGAAGCAATTTACTTGCAATGAAGAAGAGAAAGAGATGCTTGCTATTCTGTCCGAGACACTGAACCTGCATGAGAGAAAGAGAGGAGAAGAATAGGAGCCTCTTCCCCTGCCATTTCAGATTTCTGTTTCAGAAAGGGAGAAGTCTATTCCTGAATGGTACTCAAAAAGGAGAAGCAGCAGAGGTGTGCATACACAAGTGACCAGCTTTCATTACCTGCAGATCTTCATTGTTTCGCTCAAATTCTTTTCACCGGTTTCAGTCTCCAACACAAAATGTAAACAAAACACAAAAAAAAAGTCTGCCTTTCACTAGGCTAGAGGTTCACAGTGACCTATCTTCTACTGCAGAAACCTCATTTTTAGACAATCTGCAGAAGACACCTCACCATTTCCTATCTGAGTATGATAATTGTACCAGGTTGGGGTAGGCCTAATACCTTTGCTTTAGAAAAGCCAGATGTCCTGCCTTTTGGGGCAGTAGCAGAGAAATAAAGGAGTGTCTAGCCATTTGTTTGCAAACCAGGGCAGAAATGTACCGAGTCTCTCTCCGTGCTATTAACTTCCTTGTAAAAGGATTAACGTGACTCTGGCTGAAGTCAATGGAAATACTTTATTTATATTAGTTGGAACAAAGAGCAAATAGTAGCTTTCCCTGTTTCTGTCTGAAACATATAGTGCAACTAAGTCAATGACCAGCTATCAGTTACTCAAATCATGGCAGAAATGGCTACAGTTCTTATTAGCAGAAGTATATTGCTTTAAGTTTCTTGCAAGGGTGACCACCTTCTTGTTGCTACTTCCTGCTTCCATTCATGCAAAGAGGAAGGGGTTTGGTCTTCCACTGACGTTAGAGATTTTTTTTTTTTTTTTAGCATAGAGGCCTGCAAGTATTACATGGTACTAAGTCCAAGTAACCTGGAAAATACTTTATATGAATACCAGCTTGGTATAAGAAAGCAAGAAACTATCTTAATTTGATTATTTTAAATGGATTGGAGTTTTGTGTAGGTGGAAGATGATCATTACAGAAAGGAGTGCTACACAGACTAATACATAAATAGCTCGTGCTGTGAGCAGAACAATAGCTCTGCTTCTTCTCTCAGAGCACAGATACAATTAGTTAGAGGATATTGCATTCTTCAGAAATTTTTGGCATCCAATAGAAAAAAACAATTGCATTTCAAAACAAAATACTGTATTTGAAAATCATTTCCCCTTTTAATTACCTGCCAAGACTTTCAGTCTCTCCCCTGCAAATGAACACATCCCTTGTAGTTGAGCACAATGCTTTCCCACACTGCTGGCTGGTTGCGAGGTCGGTGACTCCTGCTGCTGCGACTCAGAATCCTCAGCTTGGCTCTTGGCAGGAAAGTAACTGCTTTCCACGTCCACTGTGTTAAAAATGCATACGTTTCTGTAAGGTTCCCATCTACCTTTATGTGAACTTCGCTGATTTAACTCCTATACTTTTACCGTCACAAAATAACAACGTCCTTCTGTTCAATAACGGCAGAGGCATAGCCAGAGTATTCATACTCAAAGCAGGAAATCTTGGTCCCCTGACAGCACTGTATTCCTACTGCCGGATTGACACTGTAATGGCTGATGCAGATTTCATCAGATTGTCCAGTGGCAATAAATCATTCCATGTAACCTGGGCAAACGCCGTTCTCGCTGGCTTAGAGAGCAGACCTATTGCACTCGCCAGCCAATCCATCTTAAAACTAGTTTAAAATATTAATAATCATGGGTAGCTAGATGGAAATATGATTGATTGCTACATATTCCACTAAACAATAAAACAAATCAATAGCTATAGTTATAAAACCAGACTCTTGGGTTGAATTAATCAAAATCAGTGCCTACATTTCAAACTTATGGCTGTCACACGGTCTTGCTCCTGTACTGTCTTTTGCCCGGATGTGAAAAACTTTCTCTGAGGGCACCAGGTAGTGGTAGATACAAAGGCCAAATGGATATCAAGTGTTACACTGTTACAGACTTTTCCCTCCTAACAACTCATCATTTGCACCATTACGAGTGGAAAACCTTAAAATAATTCCCGTTGCACTGCCATCAGTGTTGACCCCTTATTTCTTGGGTGACTCATCCTACCTGCTCGTTTTTTAGTTTCTTCTTTTGTTCGTCATAATTACTTCTCCTGTCGTAACAGAAGTATCAATGGCAGACATAAGTATGTACAAAGTAAAACAAGCATATTTTACTGATTTTTGTAATACTTGAAAACAAAAACACAGCTTCATAACCTTCCAACCCGCCTTCTCCCCGTACCTCATTTATGGAATATAATTTACTTGGACGTGCTGCAATAAATGCACTCATTGCTGTGTTGTTGCAAGAACTTGTTTTACAAATCATGTATATAACAACAAACTTGCACACAATCATTTATAATGATATTACTTACTGAAAATAGCCTTCAAACTGAGTAAGATAAAACAAAACACACATCAGCTTGTTGGCATTCAAAGATCGGGAGAACTGGTAGGTCTAGCAAAAACTGGTAGGTCCTGAGCTTTAAAGGAGATGTGTAAGGGATATCTTTGCATTACCAGGAAGTTCAAAGCTTGAATGTCTGCTTTCTCTGTGTTATTAAAAATCCCACAAGTTTTGCAAAGGTTAGGTAGCTATCCTACGTCTTGAAAACATTCAAAAAGACCTCAGTAATCATGGTTTGCCTCCATAAACAGCAAGTTTGTTTCTGAGTCATATCTACTGCTTTTTATTCTAAACTGATTTTACCAGAAGTCTACATCAGCATGAGCAAAGTGAATTTGTGTGCATGTCAGAAGTGGTTTCATGCTTGCACTCCTTTTTTAGGCAACAGCAAGTGACTTCTGTTTACGGGGAAACATACTCGTCTGTGTTCTGGTTCACTTGTGCCATGGGAAGGGTGCAATGGAGCTGGAAGCAGGGGAATTTTCAGCTGGCACTGCTCATGCAAAGGCAGCTCCCGCTTGGCCCTACTGTGGAGAAGGACTGGCTACACTAAGCTGCATGTGAAGTTCCTCAAGATCAGGAGCTTGCTGCTGCAAATTAAAATACACTCTGGTCTCCACCTGGCCAGCGCATAGCGCAGACCCGCCTGCAGAGCGATGGAGTTTTGGCCTCCCTCGGCACATACAGGAGCGTGACAAAGCAAACACCCAAAAAACCTGTTAGTTCCTCTAAAGGAGCCCGTGACACGGCCTGGCATAGTCAGTCAGTAACCCTGGTCTGCATGACGACAGGAGACCCATTTTGAGAAAAGACCCTGTGGTCGTGACACTGAACTTCAGCTGCCGAAGTAAGAGAGAGTGAGCAGGCAGGCACTGAGGATCAGCAGATGTCCAAAGAGGAAAAAAAAAAACCAAAAAACGATTTGCCAAATTGTGCCCTAAGTGTACCTATGCCCTGGGACTTGAGCTTCAAACCCATGTCACTAAAAGCACTTAAGAATTGGCCTTCTTGTTATATTTTGTTCTGGAAATATGGTGGAAATCTGAGAACAACAGTGCAGAATAACTGGCTCACAAGAGCCGGTTTTTAGCTTTTAGTTCTTGTTCAGTAGGACACGAAGTCCAAGAAATGTAGGGATGGAAAGGGCTAAGAAGTGAGGGAATGCAAACTGGATCATTTTACAGGAAAAAAGATTCTAAGTACAGGAAGAAATGCAGTTGGTGCTAGCAGAGCAATCACAAGGAAGACAAGAGGGATGGTACGGGGACCGTGAATGCAGGAGACAAAGGAAAGAAAACACCACACGAATAGACACGGAAAGGATGTTTTTGTAGATAGCGAGTTAGAAATCGATCTACAAAGCCACATGGCTTCCCTGAACTTCAGCTGCTGCATTCTCAGCCGGGGGCAGGGGGAGATGCCCGCTACCTCAGAGACGAGCTCCATCACCCCGCAAACCCTAGAGGAAACACTGCCAGTAGCCGGAAAACATGAAGCGAGCAAACGCCCCTTCCCACACCGCCCTCCCCGAAACCGCTCGGGGAGATCCCCCCGGACGGCCGGCGGACGGCAGGGCCTCGGGGCGGCCTCCCGGGCCCCGGGAGCCTCAGCCGGGGAGATCCGCTTCCTCCGGCGGGAGGAGGAGGCTGCGCGGGGCCGCTGAGGCGGGAGGCGCAGCGCCCCCCTCGGCTCTACCCGGCGGTCCCCCGCGGGGAGGGCGGCCCGGGCCCGGGGACGGGCTGCGACGGGACGCCCCCTCCGCCGCCCGGGGCATTC
>VZTL01013424.1:44256-54430 GCA_013400535.1 Scopus umbretta
CTCATCTCTATAATCCATAGAGAGAAACAGGTTCAGAGGGTAATCCAAAGATCTTAATATAGAGTTGCCTCTCTTTCCACATTTACCTTGGAGGGAGCCCGTCACAGTCATTGTTTTTGTATTACAACATTACAGTCTGAGCTGAATTAAGCGCTTGCTTCAGAATAATTTTTGCTGCATCAGTAAACCGAATAGGTTTCCACTACTATCTGGAAAGTACTGGAGGGAAGAGAGAGGGCAGGAACTACAGGGTTGATGGTGAAGGAGGAGAAGGTGGCTGGGAGATGGAGTCAAGCATTTTCATACTGGTGGTGGGAAACTGTTAATTGACCCCAGAACTGGTATGAAATTTTCTCCTAAGTGCCTCAGGTGCCTAAAAAGACGAATAGTGTGAATCCCTCCCTGCAATGTATGCAGTTGGGTCTTTAATATGTAAGCACGAAAACATGCAGATTTTTCTTTATTCTTAACTTCTGCCTGCAGGTACTTAGCATGAATTAAAATTCCAGTCATGTGGGTAGTAGTGATAGTGTATTGTGATATTGAAACAGATTGCTGAATGATCTGTTTTTATTTTATGTCTCGTGGCAATTTCAGAAACTGGGGTTGCAAGGACAAATAAAAATGATCTGGGTTTTTGTATTATGAGAACCTGGTTCTTAGAATATATATGATCCATGATAAAATAAGCCTAGTGAAGATTTGAGCATATACTACATCTGCAGTTGATGTTCATTATTGACTTTTTAACAACATTACACTGCATAAAGTTAGTTGTAAATTTACATCTTTGCATGATTGTATTGCCGTATCTGCTTTTGGCAACTGAAATTATATCTTAATTCAGAGTTTGTCTTTTGTTTTTGCTTGGAAGATAAGATGTGAAATCTCTGTTTTACTTGCATATTGAGAATTATTTCCTTGGGTGGTTGACATTATTTGCCAAGTCCTATGCTAATTTAGATAGCCTTTTGAAGGTATGATTTTACGATATAACTGCAACAGGTTTTGTGTAGTGACATTGGCCGGTTTTCATGGAAAGTAATGCATCACTGGCTAAAGAAGTATGTAGGGACAGATGATGTAGATTTTTCATTGCTTAACTTGAGGCTTCTTTGTACTAATCTTCAGGGTGCAAATCCTGAGGACATTTTGAAAATCAGCCTTACAGTGTCGGCTGTAGAGATACGTTAGCAGAAATATCCTGACAGTGTCTGAAAACCTAGTGGTACGGATTCTGGTAAACACTTCTGAGAAACAACTGGAGGAGAAGCAAAGATGGTGTATCTATAAAACACCGGTCAGCCAGCTTTATACTAACACAATAGGATAGCTTTCCCTTTTCTATGGCTAAACGGTATCTTTCTCTCAGTCTTTTTATACCAATGTAAATGAATCTATCCTGGACTATTTAACCTACGTTAATGCGTTGCATCTCAGCCTAGGTAATTGCTCTGGTGCCTTTTCCAGTGGTGCGTCAGACAGAACTAACACATACGTAACCTCACTGCTTCTAGACAGGCCTGAAACGCAGACTTGGAAAGCAGTCCTGTCGACTGTCTTCTACAGGGAATATTCTCTCTTAACTACATTGGGTATACGGAGCTTCCAGAGGAGGACTATTGAAAAAAAAACAACAAAACTTAAGGAGATAAAAACCCTCAAACCTCTGATAAAGCATGGGAAGCAAAATTGTTGACAGAGAAAATTCCTTTTCTGTATAGTCACTTTCATGAGAAGAGCCACACCCAAAAGGTAATATATTTAACTGTTAGTGCATCCTAGTGAGATAATAGAATTTTTTTTCCTTGTATTCAGAAGTTTAAAAGGGATAAAGAAAATTATGTGGGTTAATATTCTTTCAAAGTTATTTGTGGTAGTTGTGACGTTATTTGTGTTATCTTCTAATTTAAAAATATTCGTGTCTCTATGATTGTTAAGAGGCTTTGGAAAAATAACATGTTCTGTTTTGTGCAAAAGTAGGAGACGTTTATGATGGTCCTTTCATCTTGTCTAACTCCTGATAAAGTCCCTTCCACAGTGTGCACAAGCCTTGCTTTTTCTGCTAGATAGTAAAATTATTCCACTTGGATTGAGTTATCGTGGCTCTTTATGATAAAGTCAAGTAAGCTTTTTGATTAAGCAGTCTGAAATACAGAGAAGCTGCACTCTGTTTTACAGCATAGAGGTGAACTTTTATTTTTAATAATGTCTCTGTCCCCTCCTCGGATGAGTAGCTTTGCTGTATTTTTGAACCGAACCTTAGGATTAGCAGTGGTTTTGTTGGGTAGCAGAGAGGATGAACGCAGGTGTCAGAAGTGAGAGGAGGAGCGCATAGCTAAAAGGAGAGCTTTACAGGCAGGGCATGGCATGGCATTCTGGCATGCTGCATCCAGAATTGGATATTACTGGAGTGTGTTTTTGTGAATTATTGGGAATCTGGTGGATTTTTTGTTTTGTTTTTAAGCCCGAGGGAGGCCTAGGGGTTGTCTTAGGGCTTTGCTGTCTGTGCTATCAACAGCATTTTGATCTAAAAAGTCAGACATCTGTGTTTGTGTAGTGAAGCACAGCCTATGTAAATCTGCTCTTAGATCCCTGTGCTGCAGGTCTTCTTTGAGAGATACTATGTAGAGTATTACTCATGATATGTGCTGATTATGTGTTCTGAGGATAATTAAACGTTTTGAACTTTACTAGGCCATAGGGATGTATCCAGTTGTTTGTTTTGTTTTAAATTCCAGTCATGAAATGCTGTAGATTGAATAATATAATGTAGAAAAGCTGGAGGTGGTTACTGGATGGTGCTGTTCACTGCCTTCAGACATACGCTCTGCAGCATCAATAGTTTTATGACAGAGGAGATTGAATGGAAGCTAAGAAATATTTCTGCTGTCCTAACTGGTTGTCTTGTAGTGGCACTAGCTTAATCTTACCTGCGGTTCTGACACAACTTTTCATTGACCAGCCCTTCAGTAGACCAGTGTTCACTTCTGTGCCTCTGTACCCGTGAATGGAGTGCTGGTTTCAGAGCTATGCTATGAAATAGCATAACTAGTTTTTCTAACTACGTTGAAGCTTTAAGTGTATGGAAGTTAAATACTGGGAGTTCTTTTAATAAGGTTTAAACTTCCTAAAGGCAAAAAGCAGCTTTTCTCCTTAACTTCCAATATAGTTTTGTAATCTTTTTTGTCCATCAATATTTTCAGAAGTGCTGTGTTTCCTAAAAAATGTCAGTAGGGAACATCACTAGAGGCATGCTATATTGTTGTTGTTGGACATTTTTATATGCTAAATCTTTGCAGCTTATCTGTTTTTTGTCCTTGTCTTTTTTAGTAATTTGGATGCTAGTAGAAATTATTAATATTTGAATTTTATATTATTATTAATTGTATTTTAGAATTTGTTTTAAGAGCCCTTAGAATAATTTTCATCTACCTTGATCATCAGATGGCAAAGCTCATGTTTTTGGTGTTACTTCTAGCGTCCAAGATCACTGAGTTGCAAAGTAGCAAAAGTTAGTCATAGGGTCTTATTCTCAACCCAGGTTTTCCTTGCCCTTTTCTGTCTTTCCTACATATGTGGTGCAGAAATTTACTTACTGAAAGAATTCCATGAGATTAGGTGTAAGAATTTGTATTGCTGTAATAAAGATTGATACTTCTAGCTTCTGATTTGTAGCTTTGCTGGCTTAATTTTTTGTTTGATTTATTTTAAATGAGTCACTTTAAAAGAATACTGATGTTTCAGTATGCAATGATACAATATTTAGGGCTATTCATTTTTCTGTAGTATAACACAATGTGTAATACGGGCTTTAATTTTCATAGACCCGGTTTGGAACTCTGCTGGTGTGTATGCTTTTACTAGTATTGATGAAGGCTGGAGTCTTCATCTGAAACTTACATATTCCAAACTAAGTTTAAAATTGATTATGTGTATTTCTTCCACCTTACATAATTTCCTAGAATGGGGAAGCTGTGTTTGAAAACAATAGAAGATTGCCCTGTAGAATGATATAATTCTGTGTCATTTTGAGACACTTCTTAGAGACAGCCTATCAATTATATTGAAGTTTTTTTAAATGTTGAATTTTGTTCTAAAAGTGGTATGCAATCTAAGTTTAAATTAACACAAGTATAAAGAGAAAACATGATCTATATTAAACGTTAATTAAGTTCATAGAAAATGGAAAGGCAGCTGATGGAGAGAAGGACATTATGACCTTGTAGAAAACAGAAGGTATTTCAGATTATAATAAGCATTAGTAGGCCTTTTGTACCATAGGCCTTTGTATATTTTGTTTTAGAGATCTGGAAGTAACTTTAATGAGACCTATTTTTAGATTCAGTTTGGGTTGTGCACTATTGGAAATCCTGCTTATGATGTATTTGGAACTGTTTTTACTTGAAAGATGCAATGAAAGTTTCAGGTATTTCTTTAGTGAAATATTCATGTATATTGAGAGGAGGAGCTTAAAATTGCAATTTTATGGCTGGGTGAAATTTATATATAGCAAATGAGATGTAAAGAAGTGCAACCACATTTTCTTCACACATGCAAGAGCATGTTCTATAAGCAATTTCTGCATTTACCTTTGTTGCGTGCTTCATGATTAGTTAATGTACTTTGGGCGTGTTATAAATGCATGTCTGGCATATCAGAATACGATTTATACTGTGTAAATCATAAATACTTTATTCAGTATTTTCACTGCTCATTACACAGAATTGTCTAGCAGCGCTTGAGAGGGTAGATGGATTCTCTTAACACCTAAATGCTGTCATCAGCAGTATCTACGTGCTTACATTCTAGACTGCATGGGCTGTACATGGACCATTTTTTGAAATAATTCACTGTGTGAATGAAGAATATTCAAGTCTTTGTCATGCTAAAGTAGAAATTTAATAAAAGCACTAAATCAATTAAAAATACTGTTCTTTTCTGATAGTGAAACTGTCTCTCAAATTTGGACATCCTGTCTCAAAACTGCAGTATTGATCACTTAGTAGGGTTAAAAGAGAAAGTTGCTTTTTAACAGCTCTGTGTAATTATGTTTATGTGTTTATTTTAAAGGGGGAAGTGAACTTTTGTTGTATGAGATGGTGTGTACAGTGCTAAAATTAACCTGATCAGTAGCATGTGATGTGCACTCTATCAAAACGATGCACTGTAATTTAGAATCACTTAATGAAAAGAGCAATAGCTTCAAGCTGGTTTTGTTTATACAACCAGATCAACATAAATAGTCTGAATTAAAAACAAAGTCTGAGGCTTCTTTACAAAAGGTTGTGCCTCTCTAGGAGTACAGGTAGCTGGGAGCAGTGTTGCTGTCCCAGGGGGTGTAAGGCTGGCAGGGGTCAGGGCATGGCGGGGACCCGGCTCTTCGTAGCCTGGCTGTGCCAGGGAGAGTGACATGGCCACCAACGCTCCCCTTCTGGTGGCTCTAGCAGGTGCATTCTTTAATAATAAAACTGGCTTGCTACCTGAAAGCTCAGAAAAGCATCTTAAATTGCTGCATTAATCCTGTTCTTTCGAAGGGCAGTATTTGGTGAATTCCTGTGTTCCCTTTCCTGTCTGTATTCTCACCAACTTGGTCATTTGATCTTCCTAGTCAGCAGACTTGCGCTCTGTAAAAATTTAATGTTGGTACCAAGGTTAAGGTTTCTGTCTCTAGGGTAGAGATTGTAATATTGTGAGCGACAAGGGAACGAACAGTCATTTGCAGGGTGAATATTCCACCCGTTTGTGCCATATCTGTTTTAAGGCTAAAAGGAAGTTGCGGTTTAAGAGTAAAAAAGCTTTGAAGTGAATATATATTTACCGTCACCTCCAAAAGTCATTACTGACTAGATTATATACCAATATGGACAGGATCCTTTTGTGGTGAGATATTTCCTTAGTTAACTCTGCCTGTCCGTATAAAAGTTAGTAAACCTGTAGGTTGTTCTGACACTTGTTTTTCATTCATAAAGTTGTAATGTGAGGCGCAAACAAATACTTTGCTTTGATACTCTAAGAAGGGTTCTCAGACTGAGGATTTGTGCCTGGCATTACGTCGTGCCTTTCTGCAGATGCAGCAGAAAAACTGATTGTAAACCAGCTCTGGTGACACCAGTAAATGTCTTAGACATAAAGTCAGGATAGATTTGTGTGTGTTCAGTACCAGGCTGTTCTGAAGCTGAACCAACTTGAGCAAATTCCTTTTCTCCCTTGTTGCACTTTACTTGAAAATAAAGGTAGACTTTTAAAAAAGTAAAATGGAAACGGCCGTGCAGAACACTAACTCACTTGCTTTAGCCGTGTACCCACGCTGTGTTTTCCATGTGATGTGGCGGTCATGAGGCTGCAGTAGAAAGGTGGCCCTTTCCGTCACCTGGTGCTCTAGGGCAGCTTTCCTGCTCTGCAGACTTCACCGAAGGAGGGTTCCCACAATAGGACTGCAAACAGGGTGGTAAATGCGGAGTGCTTTTTTCGCTGGGTGGTAGCTTAATTTAATGCCATTTAGAGGAGTCCATGATTAGTCATCTCTTTCTCTTACGTCAGTTATTTGCTGTGAAGCTATCTGCTGTATATGCTTGTTGACCTAAACATTAAAGTGTTGAACTGCTCTTCATCAGACATGTACATTCCAAAAAACTGCACGTTTTCAGTTTGTCCTCCAAGATGCTCTGAAAAGTATGTGTAGTGTTTACATAATAAAGGGAGATGGTTAGGTCTTTCAGTTGACTTGGTGGCTAAATAAGGTAATTCTTACAGAGAATACTTTGACACTGGTCATAAATTAAGTGATCACATGAAACCTGTTCGTTACAAGCCTAATTAATAAGAAACGTCTATTCTACACTTACCCTCATATCCTCATCATGTTTTACTAAATGCCAGTTAGGATAATACCTAATTAAAACATTTTGAACAATTTCTTAAGTATCATAATTGTGAAACAAATGATGTCAATCCTGTAAGCAACAAGTTGCTTTTTGAGCTTATTTGGCTGTCTTAAGGAAATACATTCGGTAAGAATTTTGGCTGGTAATTTGCAAAACATGAACTGCAGTAGAAATTAAGTTCCAGAAAAAAATTGTTGAGCAGTAGATAGAATACTACTGTTTTGATGGTAGTAGAAAGACTTTGACTTTTATTCTTGCTTTTATTTTATTGTGAAGATGGAGTGATTGGGTACAAGAGGTTCAGCATGATAGTTAAAACTGGATGTGTTTTTGCTATGCCTGAGAATGGGAAGTTTAGCAAGGCTTCTTGCTAGCGTGAAAGACGGTATCTGTGTTTCAATTCTTTGCCATCCCTTATTTTTTTGATGTTCAGTTTGCTCTGTATTACTGTGAAGAAAATATAATAATGTATATTTTGAAGAGATGATACAAGATGTAGAGTATATTTCAAGTGTTCAGAAGTCATCAGATTTGGCTTAAAAAGCATACTTGGCCTCTGCTTATACCAGCTACATTGGGATGCCACATGTATGTAGCTATGTTTAATAGTCTTTAGGTTCCAGTTCAGTTTTTCTCCCAAAAGCTATGTTCCTTCTACCAAATAAGAGTTTAGTCTGACCTGCTGTAGTTTTGTATTTTACATCATCTTGCTGTCATACACATGAGCCTTTAAAAGCTTAATTTTCTCTATATTGAAATTTCTAATCAACTAAAAGTCTCTTCTGCTTGGCTTTCTTACTTGTCTCTTATGCTGTCATGTTTGAATGGTAAACAAGAGCAAACTGAATCTGGAAAGAGGCAGGATACCTAGTTTATCTAACTCTGTTGTGATAGATTTGTGCAACATGCAGAGAGTATGTGTAGCAGTAATAGGCTTAAAAAGTGTTGGTCCTAACCTTTCTTTGCTTTGTAAATCAGATTTGAATGTTTAACATACAACTTTAATCATAAATATATACTTGAAAAACAAATCAATGTTAATTTTATTAACCCTGTAGATAGGAGAATTTAATGGGATGAGAGAGATTTTTATTGCGGAGTCTTGTTAGAGTGATCAAGATGTGTGGAAGATGGACATGGGAAAAAGGACAACTCATATGGATCAATCAGTCTCATCTCTCAGACATCCTGATTGTGTGTGTGTCTCTGACATCCAGCATTTGAATTCTACATTTTTTTTCACCTCTGGTCTAATATGGGACAAGTAGTCAATTTCATGCTAATTTTAAAATCTGTCAAATTCAAAATGTAAGGCAGGTTGTCAGGTAGTTGTATATTAAGTTACTTCAGCTCAGAAGTTAAATGTGCAAAAATGTTAGTTTGTTCCATGCTGGACAGAGAAGGTGCTCTTCAAGTATTGCTTTATCAGGTATTTATAAGTGTATTGGCACGAGTCCTGTTCTCTACATGGGTCTAAGATCTAGTCTGTGTGTAGGCCTGCAAGCTGTGTATAGTTATGGTTGCATGTTCAGTTGTTTGGTTGTTTTTTTTCTAGTCTCTAACACTTCATAAAGTTCTTCAAGCTTATTCCAGGTACAGACTGATTCTTGGGAAGGTAGGTGATCTGTACCTACAGAATTTATGTTGCATGTGGGAAGCGTATGATCTTTGTTAAGGAGCCGGTTAGAATTCATGGAAGCATGTCATGGGGAATTAGGTGTTGGGAAAAGAGGTACCTCCATGCTTGGTTTGTTTTGGGTTTGCCTCGGTAGTGTTTGAATGCCTTTGCTTTTTTGCTGTCAAAATGTCATGATTTGGATCTTTCCCAATGTTTTTATTCAAGTGATAGGAAACAGAAGGGAAGGAACTAATTGGTATGAGTCTGGAAATCATGCTCTGAATACACGTACAAGCATTTGTGCTTTCTTACACAGATTTCCAGCATGTGAGGTATGTAACGGCAGAAGCATCGCTATGGGAATGTAGTTGGAGCTCTTGGGGAGTCCAAAATGTATTTTCATCTTTATTGCCACTGAAGGAATGTGTGCGTATTTCTCTCCTTATTCAGATTCTCCTAAATTCTTGCTTTATAATGAAGAGCTTGTCTTGCTAGTTCATTAGTAATTGCTACCTCCTACCATCTCTTTTGTCAGCAGGGGGTAGGATTTCCTCCTACACCCAGGGAAAAAAAAAAAAAAAAAAAAAGAGAAAATTAGATAGTGATAGAGGCTAAAATTAAAAGAAATTTGAGAAGAAATAGGCCAGGTTAATCTCTAATTCTGTAAGACAGCAATTCTTTCTTTAGATTTTAGGTGAAGAAACCATTCTTTTCTTGATAGTGGTATCTTTAGGGGACCAGGCAACACCAATGTTGCTGGGCAGAGAGTATTTCCAGGTAGATCATCTGCTTGTACTTGGACTGGCTAGCATGTATTGATGTTACACATTTGATTAAGACGTTTCTAAGTGGAAAGCTGTCTGCAATTCAGAAGCAGCTGCACCTGGTACCTTGGTTGCCTCACAGCAAGAGGCCAAGGCACTTCTAAAAATTAGTAAAAACCTAAACACTGAAAGCTTACAGTTCCCTTTGTGCTTTGGCGTATTTTAAGGACAGTATAGGTTGCAACACTTCAAACAAAGATCTGAGAGGAAATAGTTTGTCACAACTGTGATGTGGTGGCTTCATATCTTTTTCATTATCTTGGCGTCTGTCTGCACTGCAGTCACAGCAGCAGCATTACCTGAGCTGGCTATAAAGTAATTGGTTTGCATACTGCTACCGACAGCAGCAGTTTGTTGGCATTAGTTGCAAAAAATGTTATAAAACTTTCTATGAAGTCTTCCAGTCACCTCCCTCCGTGACCTGAAGTTTTTTATTCCCTGCAGGTTAAAAAGACCTTTCTGCTTCACTTTTCCATGTTCCATTTAACTTTAATGTTCAGTGACTGGAGTAAATATTTTTTCAACAATTAATCTGTTTCTCGGTCTATGAGTTTGCTATACAGTTTGAAAATATAATCTAAATATGCAGAATAAAAATAGTCCGTGTCATGCTGAAGTTGAGTTTGCTGAGGCTATGTGAGACAGGAGCTTGTTTGGAAACTGTGTTTTATTGGATTGTCATCACCTGTTGTCATGTTAAGAGTTTTCAAAACTAAAGTAAAAGTATTCCACTGTCAGTACTGAAATATGCAGTAACAAAGTGTTCTGTGGGAAATAAGTGATATTTGTCAATCCATGCAATACTCCTTTCCCTCTGTTGTTGTCATGCTAGTAGGTTTTTTGAG
>VZTL01013426.1:0-40166 GCA_013400535.1 Scopus umbretta
CACCATCTTGGTTGCCCTCCTCTAGGACACACTCTTATAGTTTTATGTCCTTCTTATATTGAGGTGCTCAAAACTGCACACATTACTCAAGGTGGGGCTCCACCAGTGCAGTGTAGAGTGGGACAATCACCTTCTTTGACCAGCTAGCTATGCTGTGCTTGACACACCCCAGGTGGAGAATCCAGCACTTGCTCTTGTAAAATTTCATATGGTTGGTGATTGTCCAGCTCTCTAGTCTATCCAGACCTCTCTGTAAGGACCCTCGCAGCAGTCCACAGCTCATCCTAGTTTAGTATCGACAGCAAACTTAATGTACACTTGATTCCTGCATCCAAATCATTTATAAAAAAAATAAAGGACATTGGCCCTGGGGAATCCCACTGGTGACTGGCCACCAGCCTGATGTAACCCTTTTTACTATAACTCTTTGAGCCCAACCCATCAGCCAATTGCTCACCCAATAAAGCCACTTTTGCATTCAGTTTGGTCTCATATGAGTTTAATATCAGGGAACTCCATTAAGTTAATCAGAGTGATGCCTGATATGACCAGAATAAGCTGTCAAACTGAAGGCCGGTAGCTCTAGGATTGCCACAGACTTTCTGTGTGCCCCAGTGGAGCAGTCATTCTGGTGTCTGAAAAAAATGATGAATGGTTCAAATGGTCAATGACTGTATTGCTAATGATACGAGGATAAACTTTCATCTGCTCAGACTGAGGACACCATTTCTCTTACTGGCCTTTGCTTCTCAAATGTACACCAAAGTCCTTAATGATACAAAGTCAGAGACAGAATTGATAAAAGTTTTGAAAGCTTTTCTGAAAGATATCTCAAAAATAGAATAATTTAGGGGGTTTCACTTTTACTAGTTTGCTACTCCCAGAGTTTGTTCTTCTCAGTTAATCCTATTACACACCCTTTGGCAGCAGGTGTTAATTGATTCAAATGAATCACCCCTTCATGACTACCATTAGCCAGGAAAGCTCTTCTTTATACATAAAAATGGTGGAGAGTACTTGATGGATAGCAGGGATCGATGAACTACTTGTACCTGTTGATCTTAGTAACCACAAGAAGCATCAAGTTAGTGTTTGAAAATCAAGCTCTAATTGACTTGCCTAAAGTCAAACAGAGTCAGAAAAAAGCCATCCAAATGCACAGCTCTCTTTTCTTGGGCTAAGGTATCTTACAGATAGAGAACCATGTACAGCGCGTTCCCTTTTGTGTCTTCAAAGATAACAGCAATACCTTCAGCAATGTGAAGTAGAGAGTGGGTTTTTTTCTTGATATGGGAAACCAGTGCTTGGTCATAAGAACAAGAGAAGTTGCCAGGGGAAAAAAACACAATTCCACACCCTCTTTCACTGCAGTCTGGGACAGCAGCACAATGCCTGTAGCCCAGGGATATCTGACATTGCCTGAAGTAGTGCAGATATCAGAACAGGTTCCTTTCCTGGTTTCTCAAGTGGATCTTGCATCTCATTTGGAGCTCCATATTTCCTTAACTACTCAGCCAGCCACACTTCATACAGCAAATTAAAAGCTGCTCAGTGGCTGTAACCACAATGGAGATCTAATCCAGAGCTGTGACTTTCAAAGCAAAGAATAATAAAAACAAACACACCACTTCATTTTTTTGGACACACATATGGCCATGCCTTGGTCTAGTGCAAACTCCATAGCTCTTCATTTCCAAAGAAGGCACTCCCATTTGTCTCAGCCAGAAATCCAGCCCAAGAAGCTTCCTTTCCCTGAAAGTGCAAGTCTGGATCTATCACTGAAACCCAGGGAGTTATTCCAAGTTCACATCAGCAGAACAGAGATCAGAATCTGACCCAAATATTAATTCATTTTTGGAGTCTTTGTGTCTGGCCATCAAGAAACGCCTGCTGGATGCTAATTCTGCAGTCTGCAGGCAGAACACAAGGAGACTAGTAAGGAAACAGACATGGATGGTATTTTCCAATGTGGAGTTGTTGAGCAATGAGTGCCAAGCGTTGTGCATGTTAGGCACAGAGAAATGGAACACTACAAAATTAAATCACTCACTGTACCAGAGACTACATCCAAACACAGGAATGGCTTGTAAGAATTTGTTTGCTTTTATATCTTAATGTAGATGTCCTTTTCCCTTTAATGGATCAGACTATGATACTACCCAGGTGGATAGCAGTGGAGAGTCACCTCTGTTCCCTTGCTGCCCAACAACTCCACTAGACAGACCTGTGGTGTCTGTGCTCTCTTTGGAGTATCTGTTGTCTCTGTAGGCATCTTCACATTGCACAAGAGAGCATGGTGTTGCTGAAACTAGCACTGAAAGAGTAGAAATGCCCATGAAACACTACTAGGACATACTGGAGATAATATCACAGATCCCAGAGCAGTACTGCAGCACTGGCACAGTTTTGTACGTGAGCTAATAAGGGTTTTCACCAACACTTGTCATCTTGGCTGCAACATTGTGCTGACCCAGCTAACCTGCTTCAGCTCACAGTGCCCCAGCACTGTGACCTTCGGCATCTCTGTGCCATCTTCTATTACATGGTGTAGAGTACCTGAAATCATGTCCTTAGCACACAAGGACTGGAGTTCATGTCTCACCATGAAGAATTCTGTTACAGATGAATGCTGGCAATTGAAATATTGTTAGTGAACCCAGGAAAAGCTAATTCCCATAAGAAACCAGTAAAGCAATCCAGTCCAAGTATTTAGATTATTTCCTCCGCCACACAGTGGCTAAGAGCTAAATTTGTCTGCAACTCAATTTTGTCTGATTATCCATAAGGTTCACATTTGTCAGCACTCCCAGTTGATTACTTTTATGTATGAAATGGATAAACAGTTCCAGAAATACAATATGCAACATCCTTCTGAAACTCATTTGGAGTTACACTGACAGCTGAGATGGGAAATTTCACAGTGAAAGGACTTCTACTTCTTCTTTCTTGTAAAGTGATAGAAGTAAAAACATTATGAAGCCTATCTGTTCATGAGATGGAGCAAGACTTTGTAATCTGCCATTTTACTGGGCAGAGAGGGAAAAAGAGAGTCCTGAGCTGTGCTCCCTTCCTCTCTTCCTCTAAAAGGCATTTTGCATGAAGCTGTTATAAGATAAAATGTGTAAAAAAGCCTAAGAGAACTTAGGCTTAGAAGACCAAAAGTTAAAACCTCCTTCCTAATTCAGTCCTCCAACCAATATATTGCAGTCCTTCCGTTCATTGTCTTCATTCCCTTTCTGCATCAAGGAACCACAATTTTATTGCAACACTGTTCCCATGTTGGGGTATGGGAGCAACTCACCCACAAACCCATGCACTGCTATTTACCTCTACTCGCCAAGAAAAGCCCAGAGCTTGCTGGTATGAGTACAGTTATGGAAGGCAGAAAACACAGGTTTGAAGCCCATGAAGATGAGACCGGGTGAGGCTGCACTTCTGGGACTCTGATCTGGCAATGCTCAGGCACTGGGATGAGCACAGAGACATGAACATGAGATATGACCATGGTAGGCATGAGCATGTGAGACATGTCAGGCAATGCCATGAGGCTGATACCTTGCTCAGACCTAGATGTGAACAGATCATGTCTAATGGCTCAGGTTTGTCATTGGGCCTCAGCAGAGAAAGGTCTGAGGCAGGGCTGGGGTCATGTCAGAAGCCAAGCTGAAGAGCCACGCAAGAGCTGATGAACAGACCTGTAATGAATAGCAAGGTGATTAGGAAGTTTAAACATTCTCAGGGTCAGCTGGTATTCAGCAGTAGCATGGTACATACATTATTTTGTCTAAGCCTTTTGGTAAGTCCTTGCATCCACCCTGCAGACTGGGAGGGGGACCCCTGTGTTTATTCTCTGACTGTATTCAGTTTTAGTCCAGTGAAGAGTGAAACAAAAGTATTGGAGCCTTGGAAAATACTCAAAAAACAAATTGACAGTTTATTTTCAGGCTTCATTTTTGCTCACAGTGACAATTTGCTTGTCTCCAGCCCAGTTACTTCTGTGTTATCACACCTCCCAGGAAAGCTGGCAACAGCTCTTGCCAGCCACATACACAGATACAGGAGTTTCTTGACCCTGCACTTCAGAGGCCTCCTATATACTTTATTTCTAAGCTGCTCTACCCAATGCCAGCCTATAGTCTCAACAAGTGGACTCAGTAAATGTATTTAGGAGGGACAATGTTTAATTACATTAAGTAGTTCCAGACTTCCATGGCTAGAAGATCAGTAGTGAAAGAGTCAGTAGAAGGACAACAAGAGAGCTTGCTCTCCCAAGCAATCAAGATCTAAATGCTTAAAAAGCTGTTTTAAAAAAAGAAAAAGAGCAAGTAGCGGAAATAAGGAAGTACAGTAGGGTGGTAGGGTTCATATTGCCTTCATCTACCCAGTCCTGTGGGTGGTGGTAGTCTTGGGCAATAGAACCACATGAATTTCTTACAGCATAAAAACAAGTGTGACAAGGCAAGTTGATATGATTCAATCTTTGGCCCCAGGGTTCAGTAGGTGTTGGAAGAAGCACCATGCACTTCTTTGATGTCTCTGGAAGAGCCTTGATCCATTCTATTCAGTGCATTATGAGATTTGTAATACAAGGTCATGGTGACAGTACCCCATTCCCTTCTCTACATTATGGGGATTAGGGATGTTTGCCCCAGCAGTACAGTCTCACAGATTATTATTTATCCCTCATATCTACTCCAAACTGTGTTGGAGAGCTTAAACATGTCTGGGTCCCAGCTCCTCCATAGTATATACTCCTTGGTCATAAAACTATGCTGTCATCATCACTGCAGTACAGTGAGAGGGACCCAGAGGTGTCTGGAACACAAACTGAGGAAAAGGCCAGCAGGGGTGGCAGAAGGAAATCATTCACACAGGCAAGACACTTATCCAACCTGCTCAGCTCCAGCAACACAAAGAACTGATACCCGTGGGAAAAGGAAACCCTCACAGAAATAAGAATAATCTCACCATCAGGACAAGTAATTATCATTTCTTATTCACTTTATTATGAGTATTCTACATTCTAAATTTTAAGATCCCTTTCCCACGAGAAGAAAAGTTTTAAATGATGTGACAGTTGTTACATGCTGGTCTTTAGACAGCTGCAGCACAGGGCCACATCTGAGGTATCCAAGATATTTTTAAAATTTAGTATTTCCAGTAATGGGCAGTTTATGCTTTGTTGGAAAAGACCTGACCTACTCCATATCACAACCATGAATCAGCCTTTCACGAGGCATCAATCTGTGAGCCAAAAGATACTACTTATGTTTTCTCATGATTTATGGCCAGGCACTCCAATAGGCACAAAAAAAAAATCAACACAGTTCAAGCCAACAGGACAAGCAAAACTATGAAAACACCAAGCAACACACTCAAGATTGGTTTTTTCATTTTTTCTTCTTTTCTTTCTTGGGGAAAATGTGGGGGAAGGAGTTTACATTCCATTCCCACAATATATAACATAGATATATAAAAAACATATATATATAAAATATACATTCCACAAATCCACAATATAACAATTAGGAAGTGGATCAATACTACCCCATAAAGGAATAATAATCTTTCCCAAAGGAAAAAATTATTTGTCTTACACCGGTCCTGACCACCACTTAACAACAGAGAGCTATCAAAATGCACAAGCAAGAATCCATGTCATCCTCAGAAATATTGCCAGGAGACAACCCCTGACAATTAAATCATTTCAAATCAAAAAGGTCATATAAAATTGTCTCTTCTAATGAAGCCATAATTTTATATGTCAAATGCAGCTATCAAAGATAAGCAACTGACAAAGGAGTCCTTGCCTTGTGCAAATAAATAACAACACTCTTCCTAAACTGAAACTTCTGAAGACAGTTAACAAAAAGACCTACCAAACAGTGTTTGTTGTTCTTGTAACTGATATCAGGACAAAAGTCTCTTCAGGAGCTCAGCCTGGTATTCCTGGTTATCAGATACCAACTCTGATGGTGGGAACCAACATGAGCTCAGGAGCCCTCTGACAAGGAAAATAGGCAGGAGAGAGAGAGAGAGCAAAAAGGTACCATGGGGTTGACATCTGGGGAATCATCACAGGAGCTAGAAATGTGTCTCCACAAAGAATGGTGAAGGATGAAGAGTTTACTATGTAGTTTTTGCTGCCGTCCCAAACAGATATTTTTTTCTCTATGGAAGCAAGCTGAAAGTCTTTCCAACATGTTTTTGACTGTTCAATGTTTTTCTTGTATCCAGCAGCCTTTAATACTCTTTTTAGAGTATTAAAGAATGGTATCAAGGCAGTTTTTATTTCTAAAGATCTTTGCCAAAATCAGCCCTCTGTCTTACAACCCTGGATTATACACCAAGCAGTCCTTAGCCTGGCTGAGAGAACAAGCTGCAAGCCACATCAGTTGTTTTTGCAATGGCAGGCACCCACTGCTGCTTCCCAAAATCCCTCAGTCCCATGAGAATGGCAGAGGCCACTGGATGGAGCAGGGGTGCAGAAAACCTCAGGCAGTAATAGAGCAATGTGCCAGCAACAGGACCATTCACCCACTCCACAGCCTGCTCCCCACACAGGTTTGGGGGAGTCCCAGACTTCAGGTCCCCTCTCTGCAGGGATCTTGACACATAAAATTATGGCTTCATTAGAAGAGACAATTTTATATGACTGTTATGGTTTAACCCTGATCGGCAACTAAGCACCACACAGCTGCTCGCTCACCCTCCCACCGCCCCCGGTGGGATGGAGGAGAGAACCAAAAAGTAAAAAACCTAAAACCCATGGGTTGAGATAAAGGCAGTTTAATAGGACAGCAGAGAAAAGAGAAAATAATAATAATAAATGATAAAAGAATATACAAAACAAGTGATGCACAGTGCAATTGCTCACCACCCGCTGACCAATGCCCAGCCCATCCCCAGGCAGCGATCGCTGCCCCCCCAGCCAACTCCCCCATTTATATACTGAGCATGATGCCATATGGTATGGAATAGCCCTGTGGCCAGTTTGGGTCAGCTGTCCTGCCTGCGTTCCCTCCCAGCTTCTTGTGCACCTGGCAGAGCATGGGAAGCCGAAAATTCCTTGACCAGTGTAAACAGCACCTAGCAACAACTAAAACATCAGCATGTTATCAGCATTGTTCTCATACTAAGTCCAAACCACAGCACTATAGCAGCTACTAGGAAGAAAATGAATTCTGAATTAAGCTGAAACCAGGACAATGACCTTTTTGATTTGAAATGATTTAATTGGCAGGGGTTGTTCACATGCAAATGCCTTACATCTTGATGTAGTTGACTCCACTAAGTGGCTTCTTAGTTAACCAAGCTTTGCTCTTTCAAAACCAGGCACTTTATTTACAGACCTTTGCTTATTCATGCATTTCATATCGACCAAACCCATTAGTGATCCCACAGATCAAGATTGTTTTCTTCAGTCAGCTCATCTGTAGCATTAAAAAAAAGTAAAAATTGCAACAGCTCATTTTGATTAACCTGTCCATTGTCTTCCCATTCATATCCTGGAAGTGAAAGTCTTGCACAGGGATGTAGTTCCAAGTAGTCATTACTCTCTAAAATATGACAGTGATCTCTATCAATAGAAACTCCACCTACCTCCTCTCCGTCCAGGGCAGGGGGGAGATTAAAATCTCTTTAATTAACATTTCTCAAAGCATTTTCCCCCAAAACAAATGTGTTGAAGCCACAGCAACACTTTGTTTTTCTGGTCCCTAAGAACAAATGCTAAATCCTTTCCTCAAATACAAGAACTGTTGCTTCTCTTCTGGCATTGACAGTATAACAATGAAATTCTCCTTGCATCTTGTTCATAGGAAAATATCAGTCTTCAAGACACTTGTTCCCTATGTACTCTGAAGCATCTGTTTCAAGTGAGGCTAAAACAATATGTGTTATTACTAAATACAAGAATGGAGGGCAAAAAACAAACCCACTAAAACAAATAAATAAAACCGCTTCTATGTTGGAAAATGGAATACAGTTTTTTCTCAGAAGAAATCATCAAACCAATGACCAAGACAACTTCCTATAACATTCAGTATCAGAAAATAAGGAATGAAAAGCTAGAAAATTGGAACATACTTTAAAAAATAAATTCAGAATAAACATTGAATTTAATCTTTCCCCCTTGTTTTTTTTTCCTTTTATATCTCCTTTTTTCCTTTTAAATTCTTACATTTTTTGAGTCAAAAGACTAGTAGATCTTATTCAAGTGTATTTTCAGATTCAGCCTATTGAAAACTGTCATAGCATATTTTGTTCTGAAGTGGTCCAAATCAGTTACATGTGAAAAATAGGTAACGTTCTATATAACACAACTACTAGTCGTCCATATTTTCTCAAAATACTCAGAAAGGCTCCATTTATTCATGCAGCTGTGATTCGATATAGCCGTAAACTGAAAGTTCAGTTCCTTTCCAGTGTTTCTGAATGGTGTTTCACACTGGCACCCAGCAGACCCCAGCATCTTGCCTTATCACTGGGACGACCGGCAGCTAACAATACCTCACCTTTTATTCCCTTCTCATCTCAGAACAGAGTCCAGGATCAGAAAGCACTCTGTTCTGACAGGTCTTTCCTGGCTGATCCCTGGCACTGTGAACATTTCATGCAATTCCCTGAGGTTGCACAACTTGACCTTGAAATATCTGCTAGGCTTAGTCAGGAGGATAACTGTGGCCCACACACCTCCAGCCCCCTGCCTCTTACCCACTGCATGCTGAGACATCACTTGTTTTCTACATTTCATACCTGAAAACAAGAAGGCATAAACAGCATTCCCAGAAATCCCTATTTGTGATTGCCAGCCCTCTTGTGAAATGCTATGGGGCAAAATGCAGAGCAGGGGTAAGAAAAAGTGGGTTCACATGCCTCACGATAGGTAAGAGATATCTCATAACTGATCCTCTCTACTATTGCAGACATTCCTAAATATTAAAATAAATTTTCTCACAACTGCTGCCTTTACTTAATCTTGCATGGCAAATGCATTCTTTTTATTTGTGGTTTTATACACACTAACACTAAACAAGAAGCAGTAAGCAGATGTCCTCTGTTGAGTGCTCTCTGTCATAGAATTTTCCAAGTTAAGAGACACAATATGTTATTTCCACAGGGCTAATTATAAGCGGTCAAAGGAAAACATCCTCTGAGCAACTGTGATCTCTAAGGAAGTCTTTCTTATTCCGTGAAAGCTGAGATTACTCATAGCATGACAAATCTGGAAGAACTATTAAAGATTTCATTCCCACTTGTCACCAATACTTTAAACCTGATATCCAGCTTCCAAAAATATTAATAATTTACCTAACATTTCCTTGGAAATACTTTGCTAAAAATGAGAAACTTATTCCCATCCTTTTAGGGAATGGTAGATATTAAGAATTCAGCACAGTTTTTCATTAGCACTCTCTTGCCCTAATATCAAAGGAATTGTACTATTGCTACAGTGACCTTCATCTAATAAAGCAATTATACACATGCACAACTTCAGTGGGATTAATCGTGTGCTTAAGATAAACATATCCCTAAGTACTATTTACAGGTAAGAGCACATTTGTTCAGGTCCATTTCCCAAGTTTATTTAAACAAGACACAACACAGCAGTATTGAGCAGCAATATTCCAGCTGCTGATACTTTAAATAAAAGAAAGAACCATCTATTCCATGTGATCAGAGTTATAAAGAAAAACACCCAGAAGCTGCCTACAGAGGAATAAGCCTAACAAAGAGGAAACAGGAGAAATAAAATGAGAAGAATAATATTAAGTGAGACTTAATATTAATATAATAAGGAGTTACATGACTTCACTGCCTCACATAAGATGAAATCTCATACTGTTGGGAAAATTCACCAAGTCTTTTCCTCCATAGGAGTACAAATGGGAGAGCAATACAGCTGATTTCTGACTGCAAAACCAATAAAACTAATGAGGTGATAGAAAGCAGACAGGATACAAAAAGAGTGCTGGTCTGCGGCAGCTTCATTCCCTATGAATGTCTGTGAGGTTTTGAATCACAGCTGTGGAAACAAGCTGCTGAATTTCCTCCCCAAACCCTCCCAGTAATTTTGCAATTTAAGTATAAATGCTCTGGAAGTCAGGATTAACAGCACACTGCTGAGTGCCTTTTGTGAGCAGAGGATGCTAGTGGGAGAGAAACTCTGACTTTATGCTGTCATGCAGCTAAGGAAAGGAAAAGAGCCAGGCAAACAATCCCCAGACTGTTTTTTCCTGAGCAGGAGATGATCTTCCTTGTCTGGACTTTTTAGTAAAAGTGAGTACATTGATTAAACATTTTTAACATTGCTGATTAAAATAGATTTAGAACTCTGTATTGTAGTGCTCTGTCTGAATCAGAACAAAATGTTTGCTGTTAAAGGGAAGATGAAAATGTTAATTATCATTTAATAAGAGTCAATCTGGGAAAAAAAATTGAAACGGTTTGGTGTGTTCTTGTTGCATTAACAAATGTCTCCTGGACAGGTTTCCTTGGACCCCAGACTAGGAACAGAGTATTCTACAGGAACCGGTGATTCTGTCCCTCTGCTGTGCTTTGGTGAGACCCCACCCAGAGTACAGCTCTGGAGCCCTCAGCACAGGAAAGACATAGACCTGTTGGAGTGGGCCCAGAGGAGGGCCACAAAGATGATCAGAGGGCTGGAACACCTCTCCTATGAAGGAAGGCTGAGAGAGTTGGGGTTGTTCAGCCTGGAGGAGAGAAGGCTCCAGGGAGGCCTTATTGCAGCCTTTCAGTACTCTAAAGGGGGCTTGTAGGAAAGATGGGAGCAGACTTTTTAGCAGGACCTGTTGTGATAGGACAAGGGGTTGTGGTTTTAAACTAAATGAGGGTAGATTTAGACTAGATATAAGGGAGACATTTTTTACAACGAGGGTGGTGAAACACTGGAACAGGTTGCCCAGAGAGGTGGTACATGTCCCATCCCTAGAAACATTGAAGGTCAGGTTGGACGAGGCTCTGAGCAACCTGATCTATTTGAAGATGTCCCTACTTGTTGCCGAGGGGTTGGACTAGACGGCCTTTAAAGGACCCTTCCAACCCAAACCATCCTATGATTCTATGATTCTATTCATTCTCTGTGAGAAAAAAAATAATGTAGCACATCGTAAAACTACTATGGTGACAGAAACCAATGAAAATCAAAGGGTTAACACCACCTCTACCACTTATTATCAAAGCATTATTATTATTCTAAAGTTACTGCGCTATACTCCATGCTATTCTTTTCTCTAATGAAGAATGGGGAAGTACTTTGCTGTTGTGAAATAAAAGGCTTTTTAACTTTATCCTTGACCCTGTAATTGAACATGCCTGAAAAGTCCCCTGGGTCTGCCTGAAGCCTATCGAAGAATTGAATTCGTCTCTATTTCTCAGGCACAGTCCATTGTTTTAAGGTGCTTTTGTCATTTTTTTATTCCTAAGGGACACTGTTTTGCACCAGGAGGTGCTCGTCCACTATTATCCCAATAAGAAAAGCACTCAGACTCTGTAAAGTGTCATTTTAAAAGCTTTTTAATTAGAACTAACTATAAAGGAAGAGAGTATAGTATGGATAATCTCATGTCTCTTTAGATGCTGGGAACCTTGAGTTGTGCAGGATTGAACAGGCTCCAATCTGCATGTAGCACACTGTGCAGACCCCGTCTGTGGGGGATTTGCCCCATTTGGGTCATTCAACCTATTATGGTTTGGTTTTTTTTTATTATGAGCACCTGATGCTCACCTACCTTGTAGAAGCCAAATAGAGCAAAGACCTATAGAGCCTTTAGGGTACATAGAAATAGATGTTCTTGAAGGCTTTCAGGGAAACATCATGTTAGGCAGCAGTGTCAGGTGGATGAGATGTCCTGGAGGTTTTCAACATGACCTACCTTTTTACATTAATAAATACTCAACATAGGTACTTATTTTAGGATGACCGCTTTGTTTAACGCAAAAATGTAAGCATAATTTTGTAACCCAAGATAGGCAGAATATAGAATAGAATAGAATAGCATAGCATAGCATAGCATAGCATAGCATAGCATAGCATAGAGTAGAATAGAATATAATNGGGGTTGTTGTGACCAAAGTGCAGGACCTGGCACTTGGCCTTGTTGAATCTTATACTGTTGGCCTCGGCCCATCGATCCAGCCTGTCCCAGATCCCTCTGCAGAGCCTTCCTGCCTTCCAGCAGATCGACCCTTCTGCCCAGCTTGGTGTCATCTGCAAACTTACTGAGGGTGCACTCAATCCCTTCATCAGATCATTGATAAAGACATTAAACAAGGCTGGCCCCAGTACTGAGCCCTGCGGAACACCGCTTGTGACCGGCCGCCAACTGGATTGAACTCCATTCACCACCAGTCTCTGGGCATGGCCATCCAGCCAGTTTTTAACCCAGAGAAGGGTGCACCTGTCCACACCATGAGCCGCCAGCTTCTCCAGGAGAATGCTGTAGGAGATAGTGTCAAAGGCATTACTAAAGTCCAGGTAGATATATCCTACTATCTTTTCTCACCCATCCCCAAATTCACATTGTCTTGGATTGCCTTGACATTTCCCATGGCCACATCTTGAAAAACTCTAATCTTCAATCCTTAAGTAAGAAGAATTTTTCCCAAGCCATTTCTCCTCATCCATGTAGAGAAAGCTCTCACATGACTTCAGCAACTCTCCTGGCTCTGGTCCCCTGTCCTACAGGGTGGGATGGGGAAGGAGGAGCAGGGAGAAGTAGTGCTGAATTTCAGATGTAACTACCTCATGAACTATGAATGCAGAGAGAGAGGAGCCTAAGGGCTCAAACAGATCATCTGAACAGGTTTAAGTTGTGGCATCTCAAGAAAATGCTGCCTTTCTTCCCACCTCACCATCATGCCAGAAGCTGTAGCAGGTACAGAAGGAAATAATCACTGAATGCTCAGTCTCTGTCATTCAAATATCTGGTTTTTACCCTGAACCATTTAGCCTAAACCAGACTTTCACTGGTTCTGACACACTTTCAAGTGCTACTAGAAGTTATATAGAGCACTCCAAAATGGCAGAAAAAGGTAGGGTATTTATTTTATTTTTTGAGTGTCATTAGTTCCTTGCTGGTTTTATAGCCACCCACCCCAGCAGCTTGTAAGTGCCCCTAGTAGAAGGGTCAGGAAAATGATTACAAAACCTGTAAGGCTTTCTTTGGTGTCTCTGCCCCCTTCCCCTTTTGATGACCTATGGAAGCTTTATTTTTTTTTCCTCTCTGTTTTTGGTAGCAGTTCATTTCCATCAACTGAGGGAAAGCTTTGAAGACTTTTTAGTCACACTTTGTAGCCAATAGTATATAATCATGATTCCATTTCTGGATACATCTGCTTTAGACCACTGATCTCCTGAACCCACTAAGAGGCATGTAACAGACAACACAGGACCATTTTATTCCAGTTTTCTAAGGAAGAGACATTTCTCTATAGTTTATCATCATCTGTTGCTGGAACGCTGGCAAGTGAGCAGGCACGTTCTGACATACGGCAGTCTTTTATGCTGTCTCATTTGAACATAAATAAAAGAATGAAAAGGAGAGCAAGAAAGAAACTCCTAAAGGATGGTGTGCTTGGTTCTCCTTTTGAAAACGTTCTCTGGCAACAGTGCAAGAAAAGCCTGTGCCTGGATCACCACCTGCGGACTCTGACTCATTCATCATAGCTGAAAAAGTCAAAGGGAGGTCAGGAGGGAGCAAGAGTCAAAGCTTCATCAGAGCCAGTTGCAGAAAGACCTCCCATACCCTACTTCAAGCAAATACCTGAAACAGTCAAAAATGCCTACATTGGACAATGGAAAGACTCCGTAGCAGTACAACAACCAGAGACATGTTGTGTTTTCTGGTTCTCTGGCATGTCTGGGGAAACTGTACCTCTAAGGGGTTCCTGCTAAAGACACCTGACCCATGCTAGTGTGGGACTTGGGTGTTCCTGTGTCATGAGGTCAGAGACACAGTCAAAAGCAGACCTGAGTGTAGCCAGCTTCTGCCAGGCTCCATGGGACTTGGAAATGTCCTATGGCTCTGGTGGTAAAACTAAAAAAAATAAATTCTCTCAATAGAAATGAATTCTGCACAAATGTCTCGCTGCCCAGACTGGACACTTGCCAGCTATGCAAATAATAATTGGGAAAGGAAACCCTCCATGTGCAAACTAGGCAGCAAATTAGAGATGCCAAGCTAAGGGAGACAGCCAATCTTCCCCAATACTTATGGAAGGTGTTTTATGCTGGAATACTGGGTACATGATAATAATCCAGCATACTAAAAGGAAAGACACTTGAGACAGAAAAGCACACAGAGCTCAAAAACAGAGTCCAGAAAAAGCAACAGAGTTTTACATGCTGTGGCAAATACCACAAACCAGTCTGCAAAAACAGAAGGAACAATCACAACAGATTACACCATTTGCAAGAATTTGCCAATGCCATCACAATGAGAGTAGCATGGACAAAGAAGTTGACAGCAGACGCACAAGAAAAGGATGGAAAATCTTTCCTAGTGCCAAAACAAATCAGAGCTGAGAAGAAAGAACCAATATAACCACTATTTTAACCTGGGAATATATATATATCAGTCAAAGAAGCAAGAGAAACAGGAAAATGAGCAGAGAAAGACAGGGCAAAAGCAGGAGAAGGTATAGAAGAAAAACTCTGGACTCAAAGTATCCATCTTGTCTTGCTAAAGGAATATAGGAATTATATGAGGAAGCAAATAGCAAATTAGAATAAATATAATGTGTAATAGTATCACTAAACTGCTAAAAATATGTTTTGCTTTTTGTTGTTACCAACACAGATTACTAGGGATGGAGCCAACATATTTAAGCACTGGACATCTCTTCAAGATATGGAAGCTCCCAACAGAATACGACAGAGAATAACCCAGTAGCCCCAGGTAATGACAAGAGGAAAATCAAGCACTAAGAGTTAAATAAGCGGATTTATCCAGAAGTCGTGGCCAAGCAAAAGAGCCCACAGGGTTTGTATTCTTCCATGATCACTGTAGGAAATAAATGACACCTATCATATAGCATAGACCATAAAGTTTTAAAAAATATATAAAAAGACAGTGTTTTACAATGAAGCAATAAATGTTTGAATATTTGAATGTTTATATTGTTATTGATAGAAAAATTTTCCATGCTTGATAAACCAAAAAGGTATTAGGAGGTACCCATAAAAAACACTGATCTTTCTGTGCAGTCTGAATACCCTTTAACATATATCCTTTCTTTAGACTGTATCTGACTAATTAAAAAGTTTCCCTGGAAAATATGACCAATCTTCCAGAGTAGATAGTAAAGTATATGTAAACTATGGGAGGAGTATATAAAAGTATGACTAAGAGTCTCTGTGCTGCTTTCAGAGGACACATGCCACTTTGATTTCATGTCATGTTAAAGAAATAAAAATCTGTAGAAATAAAGGTACAATGAGTAATGCTGGGCTCATTGCCCAGATTCTATGGATTGGAAACCATTGCTTGAGAGCAGTGTTACTCAGATGAGGATCTGAGGTGGTGTGTAAGGTATGAGAGTGATGTGACTGGTCTGTGAAACAAATGCAAACAAGAGCATACACATTCTCACTATACAAAAATGCAAAGCGGAAACCAATACACCTAATAAATTATCATTAAAAATACATCCTATTTTTTAGCTGATTGTAAGTTAAAAACAGTATAGCGTACAAGACGGCCAGCAGAATTCTTTTAAGAAAAGGTTATGTTACTTCTCATTAAAAAAAATACAATTAACACATCTCTAGAGTATTTGAATGCAGTGAAGCAGAGCAAAATACAGAGCTGTATGAGGAATTCTTCAGATTTAAAATAAAATTTGTGTTGTCTTGAGATTCTAATAAAGAAGCATGAAGTGTCATTCTGAGTCCTTGACTGAAAAGTGTTCTCCTTAGTGTTCTGTGATTATAAAATTGTTACAAAACTGGAGGCTAAAGTAACCATTAAGTATGGTGAATCAGCCCATCCTTCCCTTACTAATGTCATGTTCAAAATTAGTTGCTTACAGCAGTAGCAACAACAGACTTATATGATGGAGCTGCCTGACACTTCATACAAAGGCTGCTATTCATCCCATAGTTTTTTCCAAATGTTTGAGCTCCACATCTCACAAGACTCAGAAGATGATTTTCTCTTCTGAGAATGATGCTGATGATCTCCCCCACATACATATAAATGTATTCCAACAAACACCTTGTAGAACCTGCTGTAGCATTTTAGTTTATTCAGTTAGCATATTTATTTGTATTTTAAGGATAACAAAGGTGGAAGAATTAACGTGCAATGTGGTGCCTTAAAATAGCCTAGGTTTTGCCTCCAGCTGGCGATCTGCACACCATGGTGCTGAGCAACATTCACATGAAACCCCACTTTGTCGAACCATTAAGGAATTTCTGTTTTAAAAAATAGTAATAAAATAGATAAAAACGTCACTCACTTCAGATGGATATATAAACAACATCTAAGTATATAGGGAGCTATACTCCTCTGACAGCTAATCTTTGCAGCTACTCTAATTGCTGATGATTTCTATGGATAATATCTACAGCTGTTAATTACTTTTTATTAATGTTTTGGTAACAGAAAATATTATTGATTTCTTATTAGAGTAGGTATGGTCCCAGTCCCGACTATTATTTTTGCACTGGCTAGTTACCTGGTATTTAGTTCTCAAGTTTAGTGGTTGATTTCTTATTGCATATGCCTCATGTAATTATTCTGGATATTTGTCCATATTTGCACTTTCAACCTTCTGGGATTCAAGAAAACAGCAAAGATAGAGATATTGTCTGAATAAAGGTGAGGGAGGCCTATGTTAACAGGCTATTGGATCAGTAAATGATGCCATGACCCAGGAAAAGAATGAACTTTCATTCTGAACATTACTAGGCCAATATTAAAGCTAGCAGTCTGATGACATACTAGTTGGGATAACAAGTGTCAGAGTCTTCAGAAGAAAATGAATGCTTTTCTCTAGGTAATACCTTCTCCTCTTCGGCTGGACCAGACTATTATGGAGCACTTATTCAAGCCTATCTTCTCCCACAAGCAGCAAAGAATGGGGCATGCATGGTCCATTAACTGTAATACATGAGCATTAAACATTTTAAATGGCCATTTGATTAATTTAATTAAACATTAAAAATGGCCAAAATGGCTGTATCTTCATCTGCTCTACTCATGATAAGAATAGAAAGTCTGACCAGCGCATGTTTCTCACACTGTTTGGCAGGTCCTCAGCAACCTGGAGACATGATGTACCTAGTTAATGCAATGTGCTGTTCATTGAAAGCAGTGAACACATTGCAAAAGCTGGAACCAGCTGTCATGACCAAGGAGCAGGATAGCTTCTGTATGGCTCTAAAAGTACGTAAAGACCTACGAGCCCATACTGTCTTCACAGCGGAACACTTTCAGTGACAGCAGCATTGGTAATATGAGTAAATGTGTTCATAATCATAGGCAGACCCAACAACAAGCGAGGGTTATTTTTTAGCTAGTCTGCAACAGAGCATGAAAAGAAATTTTGATCCCTTGTAAATCACTTCTTTAAATAGGAGTAGGACCAAATACTGACACCTTCCTTTTTTACTTGCAGAGTTCATCCAGAATAAAACAGAACTGAGCATCAAACCTCAAGGGACCTTGAAATTGTTATTTCCTCTAGGATATAATGTATCCCAGAGATACTTTCAAAACATTGATCTTTGGACTTTGAAAAAAAGTTTGCTAAAGAGCCATTTCTTGGAAACTGATAAACCAGAGAATCCTAGAGCCTACATCTGCTGTCTGTACAAATCAGGAATTACTGAATAATTGAAACTGAGATCGTTGGACTAGCAGAGGTAAAAAAGGACCTATGTTGTTCATTCCCCCTCTCTTCTTTCCCTAAATTAAACTGATATTGAGGACAAGGGCATGCATATGAAAACAAACTTACTTGTTCATAATGACTTTTCAAGGAAACATGACTTTCCAATGAAACACTTTTTCACTTGTTTCTTTTTTTCCCTCTCTGTACTTGCTTATTTTTTTGATTTGGCTTAGTCATAATTCTGTATTTGCCTACTAGTATACAAGTTTGATAAACAGCATGCTAAGACACAGCCAGATGTTTTCAGAGGCAGTCTGTTTTTAAGTAATTCCAGAGGATAAATGTAGCAGAACTGTGTTTCTTCCTGTGGTGGGAGAAAAGAGCTGGTAGTGGTTTTGAGAAGAGCTAAAGTCTCACAGGAGTGAGGGACTTTCTTGAAAGTATCAGGGAAAGACAATAATTATTATCAATTGGGTTTGAATTACCAAGAAAAGACATGAGACTAGGGAAAATATAGGAGGTCTTTCCCTGGCATTTTCATGGCTGATCAGTTGACCTGTGCCAGAAGGACTCACACAATCAGTTTCAACTCACCAACTCTTCCTGAAAATACCTTCATTTACACAGGCATAATCAAAATTGTGTGTGTGACTGGACACACATAGCTCCCTTTCCCACTGTTAGTCAGGCCAATCCACACACTAATTTCATATTTAGCTTATCAAATTATTATAGTGGCTATTGCAGCTTTTCTCTCAGCTATTTTGCTTTTTCTCCAAGATCTCCAGGACTTCTTATAACTCTTGTGTTTAGTTTCTCTTAAAAGTTTTGATATTGACATGAAACATGTTCTTGGGCAACTCATTCATTCACACCTTAAATTCAATTGCCTATAAAGTCTGTCATTTTTACTTATTTCCCTGCTTTTTCAAGGGAAATACCTTAGATTGTTGTGTCCCTGTGACCCATTCAAGTCTTTTTTATGACTCTTGGGTTTTTATATTGCAGTCTCAAGTTTGTCACAGCACACCAAAAAAAGGTTTTTTGTGTAATGCACGGAGAGGATGTTCTTTGATCCTGTCTGAGACAACATCTATTGCAGGCCTATACACGGATTATAGCACAAAACCATCCCTTTGCTTGCAACTCCTCCATCTATTCTCCTGGTATGGTAGCTCGCTGAATAGCTGAGACGCAGTAGTGGCATTCAGCTGTGAAGAGCATACCATGAAAGGAAAGAATTTGGGAGGATATTGCAATGGGAATAGATGCTTTTTGGAAGAGATGGAAGTGTAGTAAAGGAAAATTGCAGAGGTAGGATGTTGAGGCATGGAAAGAGAAGGCTGTTGCAAGATGGAAAAGAAATAGCCCACTACATACAGAGACCTGTCTGAATTCTGATAGTATTGGAGTATTATTTCTCCTATATAGTGTAATACTGATAGAAGAAATAATAGATGATATATTTCACAAAGACAAAATGTAAGTATTAGAATGATTTGAAAACATACGATTTCCATTATGGTTTCATATGAAATCATAATGGTTTCCATTAATGAAGCATGAGGTGGAAAAGCACCATATTTCCAATCTGCCCTTCCAACCCTGTCAGCAGAAAATCCCACCAGGGCTTTAGATTAAACTCAGTAAACTAATTTCACACTCATTCAACTGCTGCAGAAGACTTCCGAGTTTTAACAGTATCTGTGTGCCTTTTGTTTCCCTTTGTTTCACAGTGTTCCAGCATAATCATATCCTTCAGGCAATTGCTCTTGTACAGAGTGAACACAGTTCAAAATTCTTCAGAGGAACTGCAAGGAAAAAAACCTGCTGATTACCTTTAGGTTCAACAGAAATCCTTCACAATGGTTTTGGGTTTGTACGTGGTGAACATCACGCATTAAATACATATGTGCCATGGATGAAGGTAGCTTGCTCACTTTCTTCTGGCACAGACATTCACTCACATTTGCAACAAGAATAACTTGAAAACTTTTGCCAGATTCGCTCAAATGCATTCCTGCTTTTCGCTGACAACATATGGTGGAACACATCTCCAGCTGGTCCAAATCAGAAGACTCTCACTGAAGAATATTAATTCTAGAATAAATTAACTGCACAAGTCCAAAATAGCCCATAAAATTTTAGAGGCACTTTCCCAGTTTTCCATGGGTAGAAACTGTATCTGTACAGTATACCATATTACTCCAATCTACTGTGTTACATTTGTGACCCTTTTTGAGTCCTTACCTCAGGGAAATTTTCACTGTCTGAGAGCACTGTGCTACTGATTATATTAGTCTAAATACAACACTTTAACAAGATCTTGAAAAACTTATTAATGGATTTTCTCCCATTCTGAAAAGCCCATCAGACTATACAAATCACTTCCAGTATCTGCTACAGCCAATGAAGAAACTTCATGTTGAGTTCAGGAAACTTGAGCAGGTTCCTATGTGTGTACCAGCCTCTTTGCCAACTAACTACTGAAGCTCCTGTGAAGATGGCTCCTACCAGGCAGAAGAGGGGTGGTTTGAAGGGATTGTTGAGGAATTTGAAGAATGCAATCTTCCTCACAGAAAGAGAGAAGCATTTTGTATGATAAACCAGAGAAAAGCCACTCCTCTGATGAGAAATAGAACCATTTCATGGTTGTAGAATGATAACCAGGACCTTTCTGTGAAAACAGGCTCTTTCTAAGAGGTAAGTTTTGAAAGAAGTCTCATGCAAAGAACTCTTGCATACAAGAAGTAGAGACACAAGTAGCGAAACTGAAAAGCAATACATTTTACAGAGGTGCCTTTTACATGACATATCATTAAGCTGTATACGTCATTAGCTATGAGATGTATTCAAGCATTGACCAGCAATAAAAATAGAATTAAGCATTCATATAGATAATGAGAACATCCAAGGCTCTTTTTGAAAAGGTTAATTTTAAAGATATATATTATCCTTACCTTAGCTCACAAACTAATGAGACAGCCAGGAGGAGGAAGAACCTTCTGAAATGCAGGTTTTACCCTTAGTTATCTGTTTGCCCTTGCACACATCTTTCTCAGATGCTGGCTCTGCTAGGACTGGATGCTGAACTGAATGAGCAATTCTTCTTAGCTCAAAGATAAATAAAGAGTTACTGCTATTATCTCTGGTGTTCTCAGGTATCTTCCAGAGGCCCCTTGCATATACATTACATACCATTACTTACTGCTGCACCATGCTGTTCCCTGTGGCTCCTGAAGACGTCGCATTTCCAAGGGTTCCAAGGTCTGTCACCTGACCCTGGAGACTCCAGTGAGGGGTCCACAACACAGAGCTACACCAGTTGTTATAAACTCAGTCTGCAAGAGCTCAGCCCATTTCTCCCCTGAGATCTCAGAGGGAAGCACTCGGCAGAGCAGTGTCTGCATCCCTGTGCAGCATGGACAGCACTGAGCTGTGCAGCCGTTCAGAGGAGCTTCCCAAGATCCAGTGGACACCAAAGCACTCTGCAGAGCAGCAGTCTGCCAGAACATACAATCACACACAAAGGGCCATGTCCATGTTAAGGAAATGGGCCCAAACCAAAGCCCATTTGCAAACCAGCAGTGGTGGAAAACTAAGCTTACAGGCAAATGACCTGTCTCTTTACCCCAGACTGAACCCAAGTCTCAGCTGTAAGCACCTCTAATAGGGGAAGTTGTTCAAACTGGGATATGAACCAAACATTGCTGCCTGGATTTATGTTTAATATTTAGTCATATTGTGCTTAACTGTATCACAGCTTGAAGGTCAATACTACCTTAGGGAGCTTCTTTTTTTTAATTGCTCAGAAACATGCTTATGGATGGAAAACAATGTTTCTATATAATTGAGATCTCTAGTTTCCAAAATATATATTTTTCTCTTCCTTTTTTTTGAAAAATTTAGAATGACCAAGCAATAGGTAAGAGAATGCTTTCATTAAGCAAACAATCAAAAAGCTAATTTTTTATTTCCTGGAGGAATAAGAGGCTGGAAGCCTGAAAGATGCAGTCACTAGTAACTTAAGTTTCTACAACTCCAGAGAGTACAGACAGTTTTCCAGCAAGGGAAGCATTAGGCCGCTCTGTACATGCATAGGCTGTATCCTCCAGAGGACCTCAAGCTGCAAATGCCAACAAGACTTTCCCAGAAACAAACTGTGCTTCATAGCAGCATTCCAGACTGCAGGAGGGACAACACCAGAAGGCCAAAGGAAAATGAGCATAATGACCGAGTGATTTATAGCATTCATCGAAGGCAGTGTTATTACAAAATGAGGAAAATGTCTCCTCTTTCAGCACTCCAATCACTTGGTGCAATGTAGGTGCCAAAACTTCACATCTTTGTATGCAGACCTATAATTACGAGGTATAAAGCAGAGGACAGAGACTAACAACTGGGCTATGATGAATGTGAATAGTTACAACAACAAGCAAAATCTCTCACTAGTTATTTTGAAGAATCAGGTTAGGGAACAAAGTAAACTTGTTCTCAGTCTATGCAAAGCACTTTTGAAGCTTTCCACCCTGCTGTGGTATTCAGCAATACAAATCTTTCCCTCCCACTGGCACAAGCAAGTAGCAGTGCAATAGTATTGACAGGAGCAATGAGATCAGCAAATACTTTGTTTTCTGCCTCACTGCCTGCTTTTTCTCTGTTGAGCCTCTCCTAATAGCTGGAGGATCCTTATCTGTAAAAGCTGTTAATTCTGTGATGCTTTGTATTATTTATTTTTATTTTTTTTAAAATGCTTTCAGTGCCAATTCAGTAACTCTGCAAATCTGCCTTATGAAAAAGCTTCTAAAAACATGCCCCCTAACCAAGGAACTGTGCTGGTCCCTCACGTGTTCCCTCTTGCCTTCCTGAATAGAAATGTACCTACTGTCTACACCAAGTAAATTATTTTGGGCTGAATGCACTCGAAGTAGGTCTTCTTGCCTACCTGAGACTTAGGTAAACAAGAAAGCAATTCACTGCCAATGATCAAATGGGTAATAGATAAACTGAGCTCAGGGGTGGAGGACACAGAAAAACTCACCAGCCCAGGATTTGCAACAGTGCAGAATCCACAGACCCACATCTGAAAAACTGGATGAACTATAAGAAAAAGTAAGATTATTGGTATATTAATTCATGCCCTTCACATTAAAAACATAATAAACCACTTTACTTTCTAATCACTTCCTTTGGTACTGAAAAAGTCACACTTGGCTGTGTGTGCTGACGTTCAGACTACTGGCTGAAACTGAAAACACGGATGGGGAGTATCAGAGCTCACCCTTGGAAATACCACTTCATGCTTCCAGGTCTGTTCTGCACTTGATGCTTAAAACATAAAAAGAAAGGGACTGTCATATCAGAACAGACTGCTGGTCCATCTATCCAGTAAAAACAGGAATGTCCTGCTCACTCCAGACAGACAGTTGTTGAACTATATTCTGAAGTCCAGGTACTTATCCAAAACTAATTCAGTGTTCCCACTACATAAACATGTCTAATCTCTTGATGCCTGCCAAATTTTCTTCCAACAGCTCATACTACAGTCACCTAAAGTAAGAACTTCACCATTTGGATGTTTCAGATCCTGATGAGTTGTGCAGACTCATCTCCTGATGAAAAAGTCTATGAATAGTTAGTTCCAAAATATGATTTAACATGTTAACTTACAACAGCAGCATCGGTAAGCCTGGTAAAGAGTCAATAGATAAAGCGTTAACTCTTAATCAAATAGATGTTTCTTAGTGAAACTGGGTGTCAATGGAGTGCAGAAAGAACAAGTCTTGGTGTGCACTTTGCTTCCAACAGAAAATGGGTTACTACAATTATGAATGTGTTTCAGACATCAGGTGTTACTGATAGAAAACAATGTTTTAAGAACTAGAAAGATACTCAGCCTGGATTTCAAAACCTGCAATTCTGGCAATATTGGTATGTTAGCATATATTAATGTATATGTTAACTAATATATGTCTATATAGAAGAGAATAGAGCCAATCTCACTCATTAGTCCAACTCCCATCCAAATGAACTGTGGGAGAAAGCTGGTTATTCATTATATGGAATGGAATGGAATGGAATGGAGTGGAATGGAATATTTCAGTTGGAAGGGACCTACAATGATCATCTAGTCCAACTGCCTCACCATTTCAGGGCTGACCAAAAGTTAAAGCATGGTATTAAGGGCACTGTCCAAATGCCTGTGAAACACGGACAGGCTTGGGGCATCGACCACCTCTCCAGGAAGCCTGTTCCAGTTTGATCACCCTCTCTGCAAAGCAATGCTTCCTAATGTCCAGTCTTATCCTAATGTCAAGACAATATGACACACCATACTTAATCAGACATCTCGCATCACTCCGCAAAGGCAAGTTTTCATGCCACATTGAACTTCGTGCTATGTATCAGTACTGTGACAAGCAGAAGGGCCCATCAAATAACGCACACAGCAAGAATAAACAGATAGGTCAGCTGCCTGTGTCAAATAACAACTGCTCCCCCTAAGAAGCTCTCTCTGAGGCTGGGTTTTACACGATGGGAAAGGAATAGGACCCATTTCAACCTTCCATTTATTTGCAAAAGGAAATAATGCTCCAGGCTTTCCTAGAGACCTTTTCTATCCATAAAACATGCTTTTAAAGGGCAGAAGATGCCAAAGAAAGACTCTGAGGTGCAGAAACAATGTCAAAGTGCTGCCAAATATCTGTGGGGTGAGATTCCTTGAGAGACATAGAGTCAGCAAGTACACTACTCTGGCTAGTTGATTCCAGCTGACCTACATTGTGTTTACTAGCAAAAACACAGTTTGTTTTTTTTAGACAGAGCAGTTTTGCCCCCTCCAAAAAAAAAAAAAAAGTTATTTAAAGATGTTCATCCTTTCCAGTTTGCGTCTCAGGAACATTTTCACAGGAGAGGTGGTTTGATGCCAAGAAAACAAAATATCTAATTAGCACTTCTGCTGGCAGGCGAAGCAAAGAGGCCAGCAGCCGATCAAACACTGCATCTCTCCCTGCTCCAAGCAGAGCAGCAGCACAAAGAACAGAGCAGCTCTTGGGTGAAGAGGCACCCACTGTCCCTGGAGCTGCCAGTCCTGAACCTGGCCAGGCATTCAAGACCCACCATCTATGACTAGTCTTCTCCACCCATTTTGCATTTTCTCCTTAGCAATTTGTCCAAATGAACTACAGAAGCCTGTAATTTAAGCTTAGAGCACACATGCTGTACAGATTTCCTGAGAAACAACTCACAAACCCCCAAAGAGCTGTGGAACAGAGGTGAAAAATACCACCATCCACTTACAAACAAGTAGATAATGGCTACACTTTCCTGTAAGGAAAGCCTAACATGAAGTTATTACATTCATCTAAAGACTTGGGGCCCACACTTCTCAGGAGACATTTGACAGCCATAGTGGGCAGGCTTACTGGGGAAACTCTCCCAGTCATGACAGACAGAATAAATAAATTAATAAATTAACAAATTAAAAAAAAAAAAAAAAACTTTTAAAAGGCAGTTAAAAAAAGATCTTTTAACTGCCTTTTCAAAAAGCTCCCTTCAGGGCTATATACAGGAAAAAGACTAATGGTGTGCTATTTAGCACCACCTTGTGCTGACTTGTCTGTTGCAAAGGAATGCAGTCAAGGGAGAGAAACAAATTCAGCCTTAGCAAACAAATGCATAAGATACTGGGTAACACACTTTGGAGTTTGGGCTGGCTTTGTTAGATTGGTTTTTTCACACCAGCAATTTCACAGTATAATTATTAAGAGCAGAAATTGCCATTCATTCCTCTTATAGCATTTAAAAATGAAACCAAATAAACAACAACAAAAAAAACCAAACCTGTATAGGCCAGAGTGCATTTAAGTATGTGGTATGTGTTGATCAGGAATAAGAGGAATTTTAAAAAGTTTATAATTAATTGTTACATATTACCAAAGCAAACAGATTATTATATTTACTATACTACAGATAGTCTTGCAAAACTGCCTCTAGTCTAAACCTTTACAACAAGCAGCTACTGAAATTAGAAGTATTAGCTGTGTAGAAAATATGAGTTTACTTAAATTAACTGCACTTGAAAAAATGTGAGAGGAAAAAAAATCTGGTTTTGAAGTCTGCACGCCACAGGGTTAATTCATCAGGACTGCAGTTGCTCTCCCTGGGACTCTATAAACCTCTCTCTACCTCAGCCCTCTGGAGTGTTAATAGCGATGCTCACAGCCCTGCTCACAGATAGACGCGCATCTGTTCATCCTCAGAGCACCTCTTTCGAGTAGGAAAGTGCTACTATTTCTTCCTACCACAAAGGGGGTCCTTTGCTTTACCCCTTGCCCAAAGTTGTGTAGCACGGGGACCAGCTGGACCCAGACGTGAGGTTAGATTTCATCTCCACAACCCCTCCTGCATGTGCTGCTGGCACCGAACCCAGTTACCAACATTGTGTTTAGATACACCCAGTTCAGGGTAAAAGGCCCAGTCTGAAGCCTGACAAAACCATAGTAACATTTTCCAATTGCTTTCTGTGGTTCTTGGATTAGATGCTATGAGAACAGGTGAGATTGCATAAAGAAAAATTTCACAGTCTGCCAAAAGCCCTTTTCTCACCCCCCAAAAAAAACCCAGAAAGCACGCATTTCAGTGATTTCCAAGACTCAACTGACACCTCAGAGCTTGGATTTTCTAATACTTTTAATGTGCAAGCTTTCCAAAGCCTGTGAGTAGTTGTAAACAGCAGCAAAAAGAAGCCTTTTCCCTCATTTTACTGCAGAAAGTCTGCATGCAGCAAGCCATCCCTCTACAGAGAGTCCTCGTCCTACATCAGCCCTGCCACAGCACCCCCTGCTCCCCAGTCCCAGCTGAGAAGGGCAAAGGACTGCTTCCTGGATAAACTGTGGTCGGGTCCATAAACAAGTTTGTAAATAACGTCTAAATTAAACAAATGCTGATTAAAGGCTGACAGCTGAGGCAGCTTGCAGCTTCTCCTCTTACTGCCTGGAAGAGGTAGCCAGGGATTTTGTGCCACAGACTGCCTCGGAGAGAAAATTCACTCTTGGGACTGGCAGAGGTTTATGGAAGGAGGGAAAGCATAATTAAATATTCCCCTGAGAGAAGCTGTGTTTTGCACGTCCATGAGTGCTGCATTTAAAACTGCTGAAGACAGTGTGTGACTTCTGATAACTCCCTGTCTGCTAGGAAAGCAAATAATTTCATGTGTTATTAAAAATGATTGGCACACACTTCAGCCCTCCTCATGAAAGACTATAGCACCTCTTCAAAGAACAGTGGGCAAAAGAAAAAGAAAAAAAATCACTTTCACCATGATCGAGCCAAAAGCAAATCAAATTCAGCAGCATTTACATGGGTGTCCCTGCAACCTGCATGGAAGCAAAATATCATCTGGTTCAGAAAGCAGTGGTAATACAAAAAGATGGAGCAAATGGCACTTTATCTGTTTCACTTCTGTGAGTCCTTGACTGTGATAAAATACAAATGTGAAACTGTAACAATACTCCTGGAGTATTGTTCAGGATGCTTTTTAAAGGGAAAACTGAATATTCAGATTCATTACATTCAGCTGTCCAGAATGGACTGGAAAGATTAAGAGATTCACTATCAATCCATTCACAAATTGAACTAGAATTACAAATCACAAAGATGGTAACACAGGTCTATCATTCATCATTACACGTTGGTTGTCTTCAGTTAAATGACTGACACTATATAGATATTTTGTACACGATAAATGTCAAAGGGAAGCAGTGACACAGCAAGCAATCTCTTTGATAATATGTCTAAAGAAGTTTAGATATCACAACTAAGAAAATGATTTTGTGATCAAAAATTATTAAAGGAAATACTTCCTTTGGTATTTCTACCAATTAATTCCTGTCCTGCAAAATATGCAGTGAACTGAAAACAGTCTGTGTAAAATGATAAACAAATAAAGTAGAAGGGGACAGATAAAGGAAAGAGAGATTCATTTATAATTAGTTTAAATCATGCCTCTCTATTAGATACCAGGCTGTAGAACACGATCAATATACCACTGCAAGTGCAGGGAAATAACTGAAGCTGAAACATGAGGAGTTTCTTAATCCAGGTGAAAATGTGAAGAATTGTATAAATCTGCTTATTCTGGCCTGCATGAACCCCATGAAAGACAGCTTTTTGAAAAGAGTTTCTTTTAAAGGCTTCTATTAATCTTGGGTGTAATTCACAATGTATAACTTCTGTGCTTATCTTAGACATTAAGTTCACTTGATGTTCAGTGGTGTCCTCTGGGAAATGAGTCAGACATCCTAAATAGCACCCAGTTATGCTGGAACATCAGTGGAGAGAAGCAACAGCTCCTGAAGGCCTCTGGAGGGAGATCCTGTTCCCCTGTTCGGTCTTCTTAGAAACTGATACCTAGATACATTTTGAATCCAGCCTACCAATCTTTCACCTGAAGGTCTAAGGACTTGGTGGAAATATCTCTCACCTTCTGCAGAGTAAGTTGCGATGAACTGGCTTCCTTCAGTCAGAAAAGGCTCAGCCCCACACCTTCCACAAGACACAGGATTGCAAGTGACTCAGGAGAGGTCCAGACATGTTGGGTCACTGTGTGGTCAGGCACACAAAAGGCATCAGGCCAGAAGGAGAGGAGATAAGGGTGAGTGTGATTAGGGGCTAGCGATGAGGACACTGACCTGGGAGCTAATGAGTATGAAAAATTCTTCTGAGGGTCAGCAACAGAACTTCTTGGTTAGGTTACCCTCTTTCCTTTATCTTTTAAATGGCAGGTTGTGCACTGTACATTGGTGAACAAATCTATCATGGTAACATCTTGGAAGGCATCAGGTATCATTATAGATCTTAGTATAACAAGTGATTTTCTGCTTGGATGTTTAATTAAAGCATGTACCTTTAGAGGAGTGACTTCTGGCACATTTTACCTTCCAGTACTTTTCCCACAGCACACCCAGACCTATTTACCAGGCTTCACTGAGTGTAATACTTTAATGAAACAGATAAGATTCCCTAAAATTTAAGGACATACATGACGATCTTCTCTGGTATCCCAGTAAGCCTAGGCACACTGGAACTTTCCCCCTAGTTTGCAGAAGAGTTATATCTTAGCAAAGTCACATCAATCTATGTATTCTGCAACAGCCCTGTTATTTATATTAGTATAACTGAATCAGGAGCCTGATTCCCTGAATCCAGGAGTTCTAGGATGTGAAGAAGATTTGGTTTTGTTTCTCCTTCATGTCTTGAATGTATGATTCCCTTAGAAATCAGTACCAGGCCATGACAAGTTGCCAGACCAAGTACTTCTGATTTGGAAAAGATAACTGTTTGATTAAAACACAGGTTCTTTGTGCCAGCAATTATCCTTCTTGTGTGTCTGCATGAAGACTAATGCAATGGGAGATAGATCCTAACATAGGACTGTAGGCAGTTAAGGAAAAATAGTGATAAAGAATTATGATCAAGGAATAGTCATTATTAAATTGCTTCCACTGGTCTTTCTCTTTAGCTCAAATTCCTCTAGTTTCCCAAAAGGGAAACTGAAATCTGTCTAGTACGAAGTTTGTATTGTTCCATCATAAGGCTTAAGGTCATTTTTGAGTGATGAGGTTTATTGCAGTGGTTTGCTTCTGTGTAATAAGGTGAACTGAAACAGTTGTGTCTTTGTCAGACACAGCATTTGTAAAGAAATTTAGTTACATGGATGAAGCTTGAATATAACCTGCAATTGGTGGGTTGGGGTTTATGGGGATGAATAGTTCATTTTTGTTTTGAAAAATGTGTTTGTGAATAGAAAAGTTCTTATATATGCATGAACGTGTTCTTCTGCTAAATGTACAAACCACCATTTTTTTCTATAAAATTGTCAGAACTCTAGTTTTCTTACCAAATTCAGCAATTGTATGTTATATGATGAATAATAAGAGCTTATTTCATGCCCACAAATCCAGTTCAAAGCTACCCAACCCAGCAATGGTAAGACTGCCAGATCACCAGCAGAGCTGTGAAAACTACCATACTTGAGAATTTTCCATTATTAATTTATCCTGAAGCAGCTGGATGAGGGCTATTGATTCAGCATCCCTCCTGCTCCACCTGGGCAGATTTCAAGCCTCCCCTAGCCAAAAATCTAGTACTTTTTGTTAGATCATGTCTAGACATAGTCTAGACCATGCCCAGTCCCCACAGACAGGTACACATCCCAGTTCTCAGGCCCAGATGTTCATATCCCAGCTTTTCATCCGGGTGGGTGTGCCCCCGCCTACACCCCTCATCCTCCCACGTGCCCTGTTTTTCTGGCAGAGGAAACCCACGTGCCTGCCCTGGACAGGTGCCATGCAGCCTCCACCAGCTGCTGAAGATGCATGACCAAGAGGCCAGGACTCTGGGGAGAGCTGATGTTGTCAAAGTCAAGGTTACCCAATCAGATTCATGAGATGAGGGAAAAAGCAAGCCAAGCTGATTCAGTTGTCTGAACACTGGTACCTAGTATCATTTTCAATTACTTACAGTATTGAAGACATAGGGGTGGCAGGTATAACAAGAAGCTATGGATGACCCATGCACCTAAGGAAAGGCAGCTGGAGCCCAGACAGAATACCTTAGGCCTCTGACATATTACCAGGCACCTTAACTAAGTCCCTTGGAGTCTTATCATAAATGGAGGAAGGTGAAATGCCACACTTCTTTTTTCCTTTGAAGACTAGCTAAAATGTTTGCCAGATGGACAGTGAGTGCAGAAGGCACACCTAAAGTAGTTTGTCTCCCCTAGCTTGAGCTGACTTCTATAGCTTATTCTTGGTTCCTCTGACAAATGTACCCGAAACTCATCAGTAAAATTTTTCTCCCATACTTTACCATCACTAATGTGCACGTAATGTACAACACATACACTTAATTATTTTTTTTTCCATGCAGTAAGTCCATCTCTGCCAAAACCTGGGGTTTTTAAACCATGGAGGAGTCTTCAAGACACAAGGTATGCTGGGGCCTGAGAGGATCCACCTGTCTTGATGGGGAAAACACGTCTTTGGGCGTAAGCTGACAGGACTGATCAAGAGAGGTTTAAACTAGAATAGATGGGGGAAAGGCATACCAACAGGATTGCAGTAGGTAAGCCAAAGATTGGCATGGCATCGCCTGAGAGTAGCAATGCTAATGGGAACATTTACACTGCTCCTGGGAGCACAGAGGGCTCAGAAGCGTATCTGAAATGCTTGTACACCAACACATGCAGTATGAGAAACAAACAGGATGAACTGGAAGGGTTGGTCAGTTCCCAGAGCTATGGTATCATTGGCGTTACTGAGACTTGGTAGAATAAGTCCCACAACTGGAGTGCTGGGATGGAGAGCTACAGGCTGTTCAGGAGGGATAGGCAGGGCAGGTGAGGTGGAGGTGTTGCACTATATGTAAAGGAGAGGTTTGATTATATAGAGCTTGCAGTTAGTGATGATGTGGCTGAGAGCGTGTGGGTGAGTGTTAGGGGGATACAAAAAAAAGGAGATGTTGTAGCGGGTGTCTGCTACCAATCATCCAGACAGGATGTAAGCACTGATGAGTTATTCTATAGGCAATTAGGAGAAATTTCTGGATCAGTAGCCCTTGACTTTATGGGAGATTTCACCTTCCCAGACTTCAACTGGGAATATCACACTGCTGTGCCAAGAAGTTATCTATCTCCTACAAACTTCAAGAATTTCCAAGATAGATAACTTCTTGTCACAACTACTCAGTGAGCCAGCTAGGAAAGATGACCTTCTAGACTTGCTATTTGTGAATAGAGAAGGACTCATGGGGGTGTGATCGTAGGTGGCTGACTTGGCCACAGTGATCATAAAATAGTTGAGTTTAAAATTTTCAGTGTTACAAGAAAAAAGGACAGCAGAGCTGTTACCTTCAACTTCAGGAAAGCAAACTTTAAGCTACTTTCCCAGACTACCCTGGGAATCTGCTTTTTAGGGCTTAGGAGTCCAAGAGTGCTGGTCACTCTTTAAGAACAACCTTTTAGAAGCACAGGAGTCCTGACTCAAAGGGTTGTAGTGAATGGGGCTACATCTGGCTGGCAGCTTGTAACTACTGGTGTTCCTCAGAGTTCAATTCTAGGCCCAGTTCTGTTCAATATTTTTATCAGTGATCTGGATGCAGGAGTTGAATGCACCATTAGCAAGTTTGCTGATGATGCCAAACTGGGAGGTGCTGTTGACTCTCTTGAGGGACAAGGTGCCTTGCAGAGGGACCTAGATAGATTGGAGCATTGGGCTATGATTAATGGGATGGAATTTAACAAGTCCAAATGTTAGATTCTGCACCTAGGACGGAGTACACCAGGCACAGGTATAAATTGTGAGAGGAGTGGCTGGAAAGCAGCACTGCAGAAAGGGATCTGCAGAAAGGTCAACAGCAGGTTCAGTTCGAGTCAGCAGTGTGGCCTGGCAGCCAAAAGGGCAAAACACATCCTGGGGTACATTAAACACAGCATAACCAGTTGGTCAAAAGAAGTGATTATTCTGCTGTATTCAGCACTGGTGTTGTCTCACCTTGAGTCCTGTGTGCAGTTCTGGGCCCCACAATTTAAGAAGGGCGTCAAGGTACTCAGATGCATCCAGAGGAGGGCAACAAAGCTGGTGAAAGGGCTGGAAGGCATGTCCTGTAAGGGGCAGCGAAGGACTTTGGGTTTGTCTAATTTGGAGAAAAGGAGGCTGAGGGGCAACCTCACTGCTCTCTACAGCTGCCTGAGGGGAGGAAGCGGAGAGGGAAGTGCTGATCTCTTGTCCCTGGTATCGAGTGATAGGACGCATGGGAATGGTTCAAAGCTGTGCCAGACTGGGTTTACACTGGACATTAGGAAGCATTTCTTTACCAAGAGAGTGGTCAAACACTGGAACAGGCTTCCTGGAGAGGTGGTCGATGCCCCAAGCCTGTCCGTGTTTAACAGGCGTTTGGGCAGTGCCCTTAATACTGTGCTTTAACTTTTGGTCAGCCCTGAAGTGGTGAGGCAGTTGGGCTAGGTGATCATTGTAGGTCCCTTCCTACTGAAATATTCTATCCATTTCTATTCAATATCTACCAATCTCTCAGTGGCTCTGTAGACCAGCAAAGTTAGCTTAGCACACCAGTTCTTTTAACCAGCTCTACACACACAAAGAGCAAAGCAGCCAGCATCGCATGTACTCACTTCCCATCAAAATGAGTAAGCATCAATGCCCAGCTTAACTGTGGCAAGATATGTGTAAAGCACAGCATCTATGATGAATAAATTCAAATTCAGTTCCTCTGACATGCAACAAGACAGCCTTATCATTCTTCAGAGTTGTGTGCAAAAATAGGACTACAGTCACAAATCAACCACAGGTGCTTTCTGCCACTCCACTGAAGCAGAGAGACCAAAAATTGTCTTAGCTGTTAATTATTTTCACTGATTAGATCAATCAAATGTTACTAATTGGTAAGTACTGATTAGCACTGGCACAAAGTGTGCAGTGAGGCTACAGACTTTTAACATTTGGCTTCTCACGCCTGAGCCAGGCATCTACTTTTCTTCCATAGTATCAAAGCATGAGGGCTTCAATTCAGTCCTTGCTGTTGATAATGTATACCGTGGGAGTATGTAATGCCTTCACAATATATATATATACTTTCTTACGAATATCTGAAATGATTGAATCCTATCTGGAGGTTGCACTGCAGATATTTAGAGCAGGGTGCTGTTTATTTTAAGTTTAATTAACTGTGTCTCAGCATTTTTCAACATAAAACAGGAGTTTAAAAACTTATAAAATACATACTGTTTGCTTTATCTTACTAAGGACAATTTTTTGTTAGAAATTTTCTAAAAATTTCTAAAAAAAAAAAAAATTTTGTTAGAAATTTTCTACCTGAAATACATATAGAGAAGTAAGCAGCAGAATTCTCCACATAAAACCAATGTTTCATAATTACATCTCATTGACACACAACCTTGACATTTTTATTGACAGCTTAAAGATGAGAAAATTAAAGCCAAGGAGTAAACAGTATCAATAGAATGTGATCTAAGTATCAATATAAAGCATACGGTTAAATCCAAGTCCAAATACTTCATGGCAAGAACTCTTGGTATTAATCCCAATTCAAAATTGTCCCACCATCCTTAGCAGATTGATAACTAAGCATTTGGAGACTCAAATCATCTACATTATTTCATTAGTCCCATCCAGCAGTGAAGAGATGTGACATGAATGCCCACATCTCACATCCCTACATCAGGCCACACATAGGAATTCAGTCCCTATTCGCTTTCCCAAACTGGATCAACATTATGGGTGCGAGCACAGGCTGAAGCTAAGACAAGTAAACATTTTCCATCCTCTCCATGGACCTATTCTTTCTTTCTAGCAAAGGAGGAACAGGAGAGACACTATGATGGCATACAGCTGTTAGGAGACTGTGAGTTGCCAAGACAGCAGCGTGAGAGCTGGAGAAGGTTCAAACAGGGACAAAAGACATCTTACACCTGTGGTAGACTCACATCTATTTCCAGCACTTTTAATGAATTTAGAGTTTGGTTCACTGTTCTGGGGTGAGATCTCCATCATAAGAAGTCTCCATCATGGCAAAGTCTCTGTAAGGATCACAGGACTGTGTTTGAGAGATGGCAATGGAGAAGAGAAGGTACAGAGATACTGCCACCATGTTCCAGCATAAACCCTTTCCCTTGCAAACTATCCACGTGTCTGTAGGAGACAGGCTGGTAAATGAGCTCCAGCAGGCAATTTACTGTTCTAAAAAGGTGACTATCCTCTGTGAAAGTTATTGCAAAATAGCATCACGTGGTTCATGCTTACTGGGCCAAGCACATTGACTGCATACTGAATGTCTGTAAGTATTTTTTTCCTATCACAAATGCAAACAACTGTGCAACTGCTAGCCAGGCTGCATTAATTCAGGTTCATGTAGCATGGCTAGAAATTATGCAGGTAGAAGGAACTTAAGAATTCTGTGGCTAGTTCATAAGCTTTTGAAGGCTCCAGTTCTCCCTCCAAGAGGCATCAGGTGTTTAGTGCTAGAAGGAGCCAAATCTAAGGAAAATGTATCCTTAGAAAAAGCTGATATGATGCAGATTTATGCTTTTCTTGTCATATTCCAGCAATGGACTATATACTCATATCCTTGGGGTAGAGTCATTTGACATCATGTCATTTTACTTGACTGTCTGGCCAGATAACATTAAGACCATTCTTTCCACAAACAGGATTGGAAGCATAAAATAGGGTCTGTATTTATTTCATAATACAAAATCTTGGTATATGTACTCATGAACAACATTGTAAGAATGTAAAGACAATTCATGAGTTACCATAAATAAAAGTTAAATGGCATAAAGAACTACTGCATCTGCATGTTTGGTCTACAGTGGACTTCCCAATCTCTTTACTTAGTCTTGTGAAGAAGGGAAGGAAGGGAAAAAAGTTATCACTATGTTTCACTGGTTGAACATGATGTAATATGACTTCTTTTGGCATGAACTGTGACATCTGTCCTGTTTTATATTTGTTCTCCCATGTGATCATTACAGTACAATCTGCGCTACTTGCATTTGGACAGAAAAGGCAGCGTAAGACTATGTGTATTTTTCTCATCAGTTCTCCAGGAGCAGAAAAGAGCAAAGAGCCAGAAACAGGACAGCTTTGTCCGTTGCACTTCAGGTTTTATTAGGTTTGACATTTGAGTTTTCTGAGGGGTTGTTTATTTTCACATTGTATTAGGTTATTCTTTAAAATACATAGTGACATGTATTTATCTTAGAAAAAGCCAGTTTGAAAGAACAAAATATGCTGAGTTTTGTGATGATCCTTAGTTCCCCAATGACTTCTTTCCAAAACCTCAGACTTTGCCAGGAAAACTTCATGAGGATTGCATTGTGCAGGGAAGAAGAATTATCAACCTAGAGATTTAGAACAGCTTTTAGATATCCCTGGCCTGAGCCACTGAGTATTCTGATGACCTCTTGAAACTGATGAAAAGTGCCATAGGAAGCCAGGACAAGTTTGATGCTGGCACCTATATAACTGAGAAAACATGCAGTAGTAAAACTGTATTATTTCACACATCCTATGAGTTAAAAGACTTTTGCCCAGCTAAGTTTCACTACTGTAGTGAATACAAAATATAATGAAGGCATGATTAACTGCCTTAACATTCAACTACCTTAACATTATTACGCTATGTAACAAATATGTCTGATGCAGAAAGACTTTTTCCTTGGCAGAACTTTCCAGCTGCTGACAGTCAATGGTTTATGGTCTCCTTGAACCAAAAGTCACGTCTCAATTATGAAGTTTACTTGCCATCTGTGGGTTTATCCTCCACAAAGTAGTTGAACTATTTTTGACTACTTCTGACTTAGGCTTCCACTGCCACAAAAGTTTCGTGATTTAGCTGTTTATTATGTAAAAGATACTTCCTTCTCTTTATTTTATCTTCAGTTTATCAGAAACTATCTCTTAAAAAAAAAAAAAACCACCAAACCAACAACGCATTAATTAAATTAGTTGTAAGAAGTTGTTAATAATCATTCTTTATTCACCTTTTCTTTAACAGTCAGTCTACAGCTTTCTATCAGATTCCTCTAATTATATCTTTTTCAACATTAAGAATTCCAATCTTCCATCTTCGCATGGATGCAATATCATTCGTCCTCATTCTCCTCTGTACTTTCACCTGTTATAGTTGATAGGATGACTTACCTTAACATCACAGAATAAACCATAGCTGTTTCTAAACTACAGACTAAATTGACCAGCTGAGGCTATGTATCTTCAGACACATAAAAACAGTCACTGTGATTCTTTCAGTGGTCTTGGCCTTCAATTCATCCCTGATTTGTTTTTCCTCAGCTGTGACCTGCTGAGTGCACCAACAGGTTCTGCAGCTTTGGCTGTTGGTGCTCAAGACCAGCTCTGGCATGGTACAGCTGTAACGTTGGGTGCGGCTGCTGGGAAAGAACTGTGTGAAAGAGACCCAGGAGAAGCCTTGTTGGGGGTCTCCCACCCCAGTTTGGGAGCTGCTTTTGGGCTTAATCCTGGTCCATGGTCCTTGTCTGAGCTGCACTGCACTATGCCTAGCCTTGTGCTGTGCTCACCTGCTGACTTGACTTCCCAGCTTGTCTTCAGACCAAGTCCATCACCACAGACTTGTCTGAAAATTGGGGGCATTGGCTGCCCTCGTTACACTCCAGGTCTTCTCTGCTCCTCTTGTTTGGGTGCCATGGGATGGAGCTCTTGTCTGAGGGCCTCTGCCCTTTGCTCCAGGCTCACCTTTCCTTGCAGAACAGCCCTGTGAACACTGCTCCGACAGGCATGAAAATGTTGAAAGGGAAAATATAACTGATTTGTGGGCAACCCCACAAGTACAAGACCAAATGTTGGAGCTGCAGGCCTCTTTTGATACTCAGAGATTCCCTCAGGGAATTATTTTAGTACGCTACCCTGGATATTACTTCTCCCTCAGGCAAGATACCTCATCATCAGTACTGCTGAAAGCTTCTAAGAGACCTGACAGATTAGCATGGATATCTGTCCACCACTCATTGGTAAGAAAATTTATCCTAATTTAATAACAAAATGATCAAATTAATCAATTCCATGAGCCAAATTGATGATGGGATAAAAGGCAAATTGATGACAGGATAAAATATAAACAAATATTACATGGATGTGTAAATGGCATTTAGCCAGCTGTTCTATAAATCTGCTGAAGAACAAAGGATGTTATAAGGGTTGTCAGATGGCTAGAATGTATATAACCAAGATAGGTTTCCATACCATTTTTTAGACAATTCCCAGTCTTGTCACTTTTTAATCTTTCAGCCGGGGAACCTTACTAATAGAAGAACGTTTGAAGGAGCTTTTGTACAAATTTAAAGGAAAAGCTCTTGCCAGAGTAGCTAAATCATCACAAATTCAAGACCCTTCCTCCTGATATGGAACCTTATCTAAGTGAATAGTTCCACAAGAGTATAAAAACACAGTGTAAAACCAGGAGAATTGTCTTTTTTTTCTGGTAATCCGCCTATAATCCAGGTGGAATATAGAAGATATAACAAGACCTAAATATTCTAAGCCCCTCAAGAATCAGTCTGAATATATGCAGTTGATCACATATTCTAAGCAAGGAAGAAAGGACTACTTTCAAATTGAAATATATCACCTCAGTGCCTAAAGCTCCATACACCACAGTACATCATGAAAAGGTAAGGGCAGGGGGGGTGTCTGTCTTTTTTGACAGCAAGTTTCCATTATTATTCTTAGCAGCACAGAAGCAGAAAAAGAGCATTGTTGTAAGGAAAAAAAAAAAAAAAAAACAGAGGGAAAAATCACATGAAAATATTCCCATTCACATTAGCTTGGATGTCTAGACAGAAAATGTGATAAGTTATCAGCAGCACATTAACTTAACACATGGCCTTTAAAGCTTCGTATGCAAGCAATGAACTTGTTTTATATTTGTCCCTGGCACTACTCTCTATCATTCTAAGCCAATAGCTGTAGATAGACGTCAGGTTTGCAAATATCTTTAGCATTTTTATTTTACTTTTATTGCTTGTCTGCTTTTTACCTTGTTACTCCCTTTAGGAATTCTTTATGCTTGTGGAAACTAAGAACTTTCTCCATGAATTCTTGCCTTAATTCTGAACCAGGTATAATTTAAGAAGCTACAGACTACACTTTTCAGGTTAGACTTAGTGGAGAATGTACAGCTCCTGGATATCTGAAATAACAGGAAGCTTGCCTAAATTTGGGTTTGGAGGTTTTCTGTTGGAAAACTGGCCATTGACAGAATTTATGTATTGTAACTTCCCTGGGTCCAGAAGAGATAAACTGGGAAAAAACCACCCAGAAGAAATTTTACGATTTTACAAAATGAGATAGAGTATGCTGAGCTGGAAATAGATGTCACAGTGATACGGGGTGAATATGGCAATACGGATTCTTTCCATCTCATGACCACACTCTATATATACGGCTATGCAAAAAAAAATGGTGAAGTCGTTTCTTTACAATAAAGCTAAAATTTTACATAGAAGTACACAGAATATAGTAAGGATAAAGGAGACAAATGACTTGCTGCAAATGTCCCTTAAATTTATATGAAAGTAATATTTTCTCCTCTGTTGAGAGAATAAACACAAATCCTTCAAACAGAAGCACATACTGGTAGACTGTCAGGAAAAGCAGATCACAGCATATATACAACCTATGCTCACACAATGAAAGCAAACTGGAAAAGGAAGTGCATAAATTAAAGCTCCTGTTCATATTGATGCCTATGCCTGAAGTGTGGGACAGGACATCAAAGCTTCTGCTCTGACTTTCTTTGACCTCAAGACGAGATACTTAAACCCATACACAGGGAGTTATATACATGCCTTCATTTCTAAGGAAGCTGAAAAGTGGCTATCCATTTAAAGAGTTACTCAGATTTCAGCACCCAAACAGGTTTGATGTTTCCCCTTATTTCATTTACTCACACAATAAAATGTTGTTAAAATGTACTTACATGAGTTAGTAAAAGATCAAAGTTTTATTTTAAGTGACAAATACGAAGTTTTAATATTACAGATTCTCTCTCTGTACTTTCCAAGGCTTTATAGTAGACTGTCTTAATGGTGTTTTAAATGTCTTAAACAAAGTGGTAGTCCAGATGCCTTAGTAAAAGGTTAACTGCTTTTGGATTCACTGCTATTGTCTGGCTAGACCCCAAAGTAGTTTATGTAATACCAGCAGAGACAGTCAATAACTTCATAATTAGGAATCAAACTTCTTAGTCAGAACCTCATGTTTTAAGGGAAAATGTGTTTTTCAGTTCATAAGAACTGGAATCTGGATTGATTCTGACATCTAACCAACAATGACCAATTCTCATGCAAGTAATTCACTCCCACCTTCCTCTCCCACCTCACCCTCTACTCTATTGCTTGAATTAGTCATGCAGTCAGACTGATGTCTTGCCACCATAAGTAAGCAGTTTTCTGGCTGTAAAAAAGAAGAATTGAAATGATGGGGCTTATTACGTTTCCTTTTTTCTTCCCTGCAGTTTATCTAGGCATATAAATATTTTAAGAATGCAGACATATGCTGGAATTATTTTCAAGGTCATAGAATGCAAAAGAAATCATGCAAGAAAGTAAACACATAATAAGGATGATTCACATTAATTTGGAAAGATCTAGGAAGTCATCAAACCTCGCTATTCCCCACTGATAAATATTTTGTAGTATATTTCACATTTGTCTGTCATAGTAAAGTCAAAAT